>LOJH01039001.1:2180-17113 GCA_001685095.1 Ellobius talpinus | reverse complement strand
TGCGGGAGCCAGGTGGGATGAAAGCAGGCCTGCTCCCCTTATCACTACAGACTCAGGTAACTACTGGCTATTAATGTGAACAAAGGCATACTTTTTAATGAGCCAGTCCTTTTAAAGTTCAAAAATGACTCTGTAATTATTTGAAGGGTCTCTTTGAAGCCTTTTTTTTTCTGAAGTTGAAATATTTTCTTCTGTCCCTTCCAACCTATTGCTTGTCCATTTCAATGGTTCCATATTACTGCTGCCTTTTCAGTTGTCTGGTCAGCATGTTCCTGTAACTCCTTATGATTAAGTTCCAAGTACTTGATTTGCTCTAATTAGCTTCCAGTCTATGTTTATGTGCTTCAAGAAAGACTCCTTTTGGAGTTGTTACTGTGTACCATGTCAACCTTGGATTGCTGTTATTTTAACTTCATTATTTTTCCTTGTATTTTAAGGTATAATTTAAAATTTTGATATTATAGCATAGTTACTTTATTATTATACCTGGATCATCCTTTTTCATAGCTGTTAGCTGTATATTTTATTTATATTTATTTTTTATTTAGTTTGGGATTATGTGTATACATGTGTGTGCATGTGTGCATGTATGTGTGCCTCTGTGCCATAGTATGATTGGAGGTTAGAAGACAACTTGTGGGACTCAATTATTTTCTCAAATTATGTGGATTCTGAGAATTAAACTCAGGTCATCAGATTTGGTGGCAAGCACCGTTACCTCTGGAGTCATCTCACCAGCCTGCAATTAACAATTTAACATTTGCCTTTGGTACATGCACAGTATCTTATAGAGGTTGCGCAACTATTTGATGCCCTGTTGCAATTCTTTAACTCATTTGTCTTCTTGCAGGACTCATATAACTGCTATGGACCATGGCTGGTATTTTATGGTATCCGTTGCTTTATGTCTAATATCCACTTCTGAATGAGTACATACCATTTTTTGCCACCCTAAACGTGCCTGATCTTGTCTGATCTTGGAAGCTAAGCATGGTTGGGCCTGGTTAGTACTTGGATGGGAGACTGTCAGTCTTTTTATTGTTTAGGCTTTACCATTTTTCTATTTTTGATGATTGACTCACTGATTCTTTGGATAGGAGCTGATTTGCTTATTTTAACCTTGGGTTGTCTGACTCCATATATATGATGATGATGATATATTGTCATTAGGACAATGTTTCCTTGCATGTTTCAGCGTGGACTTCTTTTGGCGGTGTAGGTTTTTTCTTCACATTCAATCACTCACCAGTGTGGGTAGTGTTTTCCCCCTAAATGATCTTAATTGAGCCTCTCCAATTTTGATTGATTTCTGCTATTATATTAATATTATATATTATATAATATTTTTATGTTCACATATATATCTACTCTACTAATCAAAGGCATCAAAAGATGCTGAGGCATATATTGACATTATAACATGCCAAAGAAATCTTTACATTATCTATTACAGCACTTAGAGCGCTTAATTGCAAGAACACTTGACTTCTCTGGTAGACCATGAACTTGAGGGGAACTTCCATTGCTTCAGCTTTCTATGCTTATCACCTCACTCAGTGATTGGCATACAGTATGTTCTTGAATGAACAAAAGGTAGCACAGAGGGTTGTAGTTGCTAAAGAGCTTATCACTTGTCCACTGAATGCCTATATATTAAAACAAATTCATTAGTTTTGCAGCATAAAAATAGAAAAGAATGCCTGCCTTGAAAGTACCTTAGGAGTTGGCATGACCAAACTTATCAAAGGTGACCTCAAAGCTCTCAGGGTACACATTTGTAGGGATTTTCACTTGAGAAGAGAGTTCTGGGACATGTGCTCACACAGAAACTTTCAGGGAATGCCCCATCTGCTGCCAGAGAGGCACTCAGAGGCTTTTGTAGCTGAGGTTCAAAGATTTTCATGTGTACCTTATAAGAGCAAACCTTGACATCATCTATGTGATGCTCATTTCACAGATCTGCAAAATGCAGGAGCTATTGGATCATGGAAGCTTCCACCAATATTTCAAAGAAAAGCCTGGCAGGCCAGGTGGTGTATGTGGTTGGGTTAAAGTCCCTTGAAAGAGTAACTAACAACATGATGTTGTAGCTGTGATAGTGATGCCAAAGAAGCAGTAAATACTTTCTGGGAAGCAGAGATACAGGAATTTGGAACAACTGTCAAGGGACTATGTAGGCATCATCCATAGCTAGCCCAATAGAGTATTCATGTGTGCTGTACTCAGAAAACTACTGCCAGGTTTTGTAAGCTCTTAGGGGCTTACTTGTTCCTTGCTATGGTATTTTGTAGACACAGAGACCTAGGATTTCATGTTTGCCTTCAGAATTTCAATCTTATATGGGTATGGTATCACCTTTCTATGTTCTTATTTCTTCCTTTTGTACTAGAATGTTTATGCTGGCCACTATATCCTGGAAATAAGGAACTTGATCTTTTGTTTTTTTAGGAGCTCCCAGTTGTTTTTGCCTTGTGTCTCAGAGGATCAGAGTTTTGGTTTGTACTTTTGAGCAATGTTGGAATAGATAAGACTTCTGGGATTCTTAGACAAGGACCAAATGAATGTTGCATTATGAAGTGAACAGGAACAGAGTGGCCAGTACCCAATGGGGATGTGTCCTTGACGGGGGATTGTAGAGCTTGCTCCTTCCACTTCTTTACTTCCTGACCCATTGAAGTAGGCAAATGTGTGTGTGTGTGTGCACATGTGTGTTGCATGCGCCGTCAGTCTTGATGTACTGATATATCATAGGCAACATCCTTCATCATTTCAGCTGTCAAATTTTGAATAATATGCCATTACCCATTGTTTATAGCTTATCTTAAGATTACTTTTGAAATTGAATATTCTATGGCTTTACACAAATGTATAGACTTTTATCCATTATCATAATTCAATAACGATTGTTTTCATTATTCTGAAAATCCTCGGGGCTGTACTTATTCATCCCTTATTCTCTGTAACCTCTTGGTAATTGCTGGTCTTTCTATTTGTATAGGTTGTCTCTTCCATAATGATGTACTGTTGGAATCATATCATATAGAGCTCTTTCATATTGGCTTTTTTTACTTAAAAGGTATACTCCATAGTAGTCTTCTTTGCTCAAAGTACTCCTTGGATTCTTTTACAAATAACATAAGTGTGTGTGTGTATGAGAATATGTACTTGTGTGTATTCACATGTACATATCTACGTCTGTGAATATCAAAGGTTGATTTGGGGTATCTTTCTTTGTTATTTCCACTTGATTTTTTGAGACAAGGTCTGTCATTGAATCTGGAGATCACTGATTGGCTAGACAGACTGGCAAGCCAGTGGCTCAGGATCTTCCTGTCACCATCTCCCAGCACTGGGATTATGTGTTGTCGATCTTGGTTTATTACCTGGGTCCTTAGGATCTGAACTTAGGTCTTTGTGCTTGCAACACAACCACTTTACCTAATAAGTCACATCCTTAGCTCTTAAATTTCTTTTCACATAACAGAATTCAGCACATCTAAGTGCAAAACCATCATAAATAAACCTAACAAAACCAAAATCATAAAAATTCTTTGATCTCACTTTTATATTTTTGAACACCATCACACAAATATTTACTTTTTATCAAAATGATGCAATGTACACAATATTTTTCTAACCCAGTTTTCACTTACGAATATGCCAGTACAATTGTATCATGATTCCGATGTAATATTTTGAATGCATAACAGAGTTGCATACTTCGAATTCAAAAGCTGTAAAATGGTGAATGTTTGAGTGACATATCTTCTCTCTTATCAGTGTTTCCCTGGTCACTTAGTTTCTAGTCTTTGCTTTACCTAAGGTAACTGATTACCACTTTTGTGAATATTTCCACAAATGTTGAAAAAGCACATTTTAATTTTACTTTCTTTCACCCTTTAAAAGACAAAATATGGCATTCTAAATGTGTTATTTTATAATTTTTGTTCACTTCACAATAAATTTTGGGGACCTTTGCCTAGCAACATCCTGGATGGTTCCTTCATAGGCTCAAAGCACCTTTTATTTTATTGTACGAGTGGAATGATCATTTGACTAGTCTTCTACTGCTGAACAATTAGTTATTTTTAGTCTTCAGATATTAAAAATAATGCTGCATAATCTTATTTTATTAGTACTCTTTTATTTTGTCTCATAGAATGTTTTATTTAAATAGTACTATATTGTTCAACATTAGATTTTTCCAATATTTTATTTAACATCATGCTGCAATGAACTCGTTGCCACTATTGTTATATATCTCTCTTATCATAGAATGGGTCCCTACAAGCTGCTGTATATTTTAATGTCAATTCTTTTAGATGCACATGCACTGTAATCATGATTTAATTGTATACTCCTCTGAGGAAGGAAGCTTTTGCTAGTACCCCAAGGATACATCCATATTTGTATGAGTCCAATTAATACACATTTACTGTAGGCACAAATTTTGGTCTAAGAGTATTGCCGTATATTATTATGAGAATCAAGCAGAATTATACTTGTTAACCTGGGGTCATTCAAGAAACCTCTAACTGAGGCAGATAACTGTGTCCATCTACTCTTATAACAGCAATAAAGAACACAATAGAGCCAAGGATATATTGAAGTCAGGGGAGAGAGCTGAGAGAGTGCTCCCCTCATCTCTTCCAGGAACAAAACAATCAGACTGGCCTAGAGAAGTGAAATCATGGCCTATATAGGGAATCTAGACAAAAACAACACCACTGATACACACAGACTGTAATTTCCCTTGAATTATTGTTAGTATTCAGGCATCTGTACTGGCCTGCCCTTGGGATCTGCTGTTTTAAAAATTATAACAGTTATTCCTTCACTTATAAAAATGATGCATGCCAAGTCCCTTTTGTGATTTATGAATTTTCATAGGAAGGTAGTTGTCGAGTTACAGTGCTGATGCCTGGAAATACAGCTTCCTAATTACACTAAGTCCTGTAATCTTCAGCACCCCAGCAAAGCAATCAAAATGAACTAGTAGAAAGGGAGCAGAGGCGTGCCAGAAATATGTCAGAATATGCACAGAAGAAGGTAAGAACAATGAGTGTTTCTGTGACCAAGATTTTTTAAACCTTTAAGTTTAGATGCCTTACTAAGATACATGATAACACACAGAAGCTCATCCTAGAAAACTCCCCAAACAGGGTGAACAAGTTTGAGAACAACTTGTATAGGAAAACACGTTGCTTCTTGTAGACTTTTGTACTAAATGTTCTTGCTGGTAACACATTATACACTAGAAATGACAAAATGTCATGACAGCTTTCAGTGGCAAAGAAACTTAGATTGTGTTTTGTACTGTAGGCATATGGTCAAATTTCATTTGAGAAATGTTTTATCAATATTTTCTTCACTATTTGTGAAGACTGAGAAATGGGGAAGCCAGATAATGTTTCTTCACCACTGTTTAAATCTCTGTAGTGCTTTATGAATGCACTTCACACATGCTACTTGGGAAAGGGTGGGGCAGGAAGCTGAAAAATCTCAGCAAGTGCATTCATTGTTGAATATCCCTTCAGGTGCTTGATGCTTGCAAACATCCTAAGAGCTCTACCAAGGTTAGAAGTTACTTCACTACTTGACAAATAGAGATTCTTGCTGCTCATACAATGTTCTTTCAGACATCTTAGGGATAATAATCAAGTCTGTTAAATGTTTGCTATTCTTTAACAATAACAAAAAACCCAATTTAAGTGGTTCTGGCAAGCTGATTTTTCTTGTAAATGTTGTTGAGAGGAAGCTGGAATGTTGCCATTGGCCCTTTAACTTTAATCAAGATTGTATAATATGTAAAATCCATGCAGCCCTACAAAATAGCATTCTAGCTCCCTTGACTTTTTGTGCTGCATTATGTGCTTGTTTATCTTTGTTGCTGATTAACTGTGGGGATTTTCTTAAAATTCAATATCCTGCTTTATCCTCTTCCCCAAGGACCCTTAAACTTTCTTTATCTCCACCATCTCAGTATGGTTACTGAATCGGTCTTCATGCCTAACTGTTCTAAGTCTCTATTGTTGTATTTGCCACCTCTTTCTATTTTTGCTTGGAATACCACTCAAGTTCGTTCCCTAGGCCTCACTGTCAGATTAGAGTTTGATATGGACCCTAACATATTCAATTCAACCATGTAGCAATATTATTTCAGCACTTGGCATGTAGTAAGGGAGCAAAAATAACTTACGGCAGATAATACCTTGACAGTATGCTGTTTCATCTCACTCCCTACCTGACTGGCCCTGCCATTAGCCCACATATATCCTCTGGCAGAGGTCTGAGATTACATTGCCCATTGATATCTTTAGGGGAAGAAGGAGAGATAAATTCAGTGTACTGAAATATGCACAACTCATTAATAGAAAGACCTGTATTTTTTGATATTTCATGTCATTTGATGTACGCATTTTCATCCAAATTTTAATGTTTTCTATATTAAAACATGTTCTTAAGCATTTCTTATAGAAACCTATCCAAATTCTCTTGTAGACTTTAATATGGTAAGAGTGGACCAAGACAGATTCAGGTTTGTACTACAGGTTATGAGAGGGTTGCTTGCATTTGAGATAAAGTCTCTCAATTTATTCCATGCTGGTTTAGCAATTATTGTACAGCTTAGACTTACCTCAAAACACAGTACCTCCTCCTTCAGCCTCCTGAGTACTGGCCTTAAAGGTTTTTATCACCACTTAGCAGGGACTATGGTCTTTTTTGATAAGTAAGTTGTAGATGGGAGCCATTTTAATATTTGAAGGATTGTTTTGGGATTAACTAAACAACTGAGCATTAGTGTGGAAAACACCTTTTAGAAGTTACACTGTACTATGTCTCTACTCTCTAGGACTCATCTGAGCAGACAATCAAAATATTGAAGTCAGTACCATGATATTGTTCTGTGACTGTACAGGCCTGAGAAACCTAACCTAATTTACAGTGATAGTGATCAGGCCTACTTTCCAGTTACTCTACACATCTCAGAAGCTGCTGATATCATGTTTTTATTTATAAAAGGGTAAATTGTTTACTGTATCCTTAGTTTAAGAGGTACATAATAATGAAAGCAGAGTTTAGAAAAAGATTCCATCTAAAATTTTCAGAGTTTTTTCTTTTCTTTTTTGGTCCCTGGGAGCCATGAGACTACAAGCATGAGCCACCATATCTAGTAATAATTATGTATGTGAAAAATCACAAAGAATTTATTATTGGTGACATGATAGTAAAATGTTTGATTTGGATTGTGCTGTGTGTCTACTCTACTTCCTTTCCTCACATTCAGGGATTTTTTGATTGTTAAGAAGAATACAATTGCCTTTTCTATTTTTGGAGCTGAAACAAAGATTTAGGTCATTGTAGATTGTGGAGACAGGTATATATCTCTGTTACCAATGCTGGTGCGATTCTCAGTGGTCAGTTGTGATAATGACTTGGCTAAATTGGAGGTGTGCCTTGTGGATTTTTAGACTCAAAGCATGTTAGAAAACAATGAGATCATGTTTGTGAAAGTATTTATCTTTGTTTGCTTGCTTGTGCTGTGATAAACACTGTGCCCAAAAGCAACATTGAGAGGAAAGGGTTTATTTCAGCTTACAACTTACAGTCCATCATCATCAGAAGTCAGGTCAGGAACTCAGGCAGGAACCAGGAGGCAGGACCTGAAGTAAAGACCATGGGGGAATGTTCTTACTGACTTTCCATGGCTTACTCCACCTGCGTTCTTATGTAACTCAGGCCCATCTGTTCAGGAGTAGCACTACCCTCAGTGAGCTGAACACTCCCACATCAATCATTAATAAAGAAAATGGCCCACAGTTTTGCCGAGAGGCCAGTCTGATGGAGGAATTTTCTTAACTGCGATTTTCTTTGCCTAGACAACCCTAGCTTTGTCAAGCTATCAAGCAAGCAAGCAAGCAAGCAAGCAAGCAAACAGCCTAACCAGACCAGAACTTTACAGAGTTTAATGTAAAATATTAACTATTATTATTTCTATTTTAGTAGAAATATTTAGCAAGAATTTTGAGATGAATTGCATATCAGGTGAGATCACATCATTACCAATAAAAATCTAAATTACACAGAGGGGATAGTTAGAATTATTTTAATAGGTTAGATGAAAACTAAACAGAAAATATGAATTATTCCCTTTCCCTCCTAGTTTCTCAGTGGCTACACTTCTAGAAAAAAAATACACTTACCTCTTCCCTCAACCATTGCAAGTTATTAGCTCCTCGGGAAGAGATAGGGCCTCTGAGCCTTCTCCTCTATCCATGATGGGAAGTTTCCATGGCTGCTATGTGCTCATGCTCACAAAAGTAATGTCATATCAGGATGGCAACATTTCATGATACCCTTCCTTCATCTTCTGGCTATTCAATTCCTCTGCCCCCTCTTCTGTGATGTTTCCTGGGCCTTTGTGGGAAGGGGTAATAGAGATCCTATGATACACGTATATGTTAGCTGTCACCCTCTGCAAAAAGAAACTTCTCTGCTCCGGTACTTGTCTATGTATATAGCCACAAACATTTAGAAGACAATTCATTTAGTAAACAATGTTAGTATGTCACTCCTTTGGGCCCATGCACCACCCCACCCCCAGCTATAGACTTTTGACTGGGTTTGTAGTACCTTCATGCTGCAGGCCTCTAATTTAATCAAAAAGTTGTTGACAATAAGGTAGTGGGGGTTGGAGATATGGCTCAGCAATTAGGAGCACTTATTCCTGAGGAAGACATGAGCCCAATTCCCAACATCCACACAGCAAATCTCAGCTATCATAACTCCAGCCCCAGGAGATCTGACATCCTCTTCTGACCTCTGTGGGCACCATGCATGCATGTGGTCCACAGGCATACTTAGAAGCAAAACACTTTCACACATAAAATGAATAAATCTAAAAAAGAAAATAATTTATTATTTTAACACAAGGTCTTAAACAGTCTTGACTGGCCTGGTACTCTATGTATAGGCCAAGTTTCCTCAAACTCAAAGATCTACCTGCCTCTGCCTCCTGAAGGTATGTGTCACCACATCCAGCGGTGCAGTCCAGGTTGGCCTTGGATTCCTGATTATTTTGCCTCAACTTCCCAATCACAGGGAATACAGATTGCCACAACATCTGGTCCCAACCTTTTTTTCTAATATATACAACAGAATTTATCCATTAAGGAATATCTTTTACATTTTAGAAAGTTTGGAAATGTTCTTTTCCTGAAGCAATCTACCTTGCATGAAGTAGTTTCAGATTTAATTGTCATTGTTTCTTCAAGTTTTTGAAGCACAACACCCTGAACTGACTCATAAAAGTCAACTATATGTCAGGCTCTGACCAAGTAGGTAGGGCAGGTTTGGAAAGGGGGAAGTAATGGGAAGGAACCCTACTTCTGAGGTAAAACAACCCCAAACATTAAAAATTTTGTGTAGTCAGTTCAAAGACAGCAAAAGTGCCAAATTAGACTAGCTCCGTGATAATTTAGTCTCTATACGAAAAGATTATTTCACAGTATTCATGAAAGATTAAAAGATTAAAAATTTTAACTATTGTATATTGGCAAAACAAGTAATAAGACAAGACTAAAATTTGGTTTTCTTTTTCTATCTTTGTATCTCAATAAATAAGTCATTTTTTGAGTTTATATCTGGGAAAACAAAATTACTTCCATCTTATTAATTGCAATATCCCTATGAATAGCCTTCATTCTAACACTTCAACTCATTAAAATATTCAAGCAAATATATTTGAATTTTGTTTAATGCTATATTTACATACTTTTATTAGTATAAATGAATTTACCCATTTGGTATAAATCTTCATCCTTCATTCTAATTTTCCCTACTAGGTTTCTCTTCAAGCTGTTTTCTCCAGTGAAAATACAGTTTCTTCTCATTTTTTACACCTGTTAAAATTTGCTTTGTTTTCAAGCTCCTGCGTAAGCCCTGCACCTTCAATTGGGTACTTCCTAAACAGCCCAGACCATATGGATCTTTCTTTTTCTGATTGCCTATCATTTCAGAATACGCTGTAGAGTACAAAGTTGTCACATATCTAGACTCTAGAAGGCCATGGAATCTAGATTTGAATTCCAAAATTACCATTTTGGACCCTTTAAGTTAGATAACTTATTGTTGCTGAACATTGCTTCCTCATATGTAAAAAGAGGCAGTAAAAGGATGTATGTACAGTCATTAATGAAGAGAATATGGATCTATACATATAAATTACATAGATTGATCCTGTAAGTGCTTGATGTTTGTTAATCATATAATGTTCATAATTCCCTGGTCTCTACTGTGAGACATTGTGCTTTAACCAGATTCAGATGACTTAAAGGCATAAACATCCAGAGTAGCCATCTTGAGTTTCCAGCTAAGTGAAATGAGAGCCCTAAACATTAGAGACTCCATTTTCCTTAGAAGGCAGGTTCTTACCATTGCTTGCTAGCTGAGCTTGCTAGATGAGGATCTGAACCCTCATTCCCACTCCAACAAGTTTACTAAAGAGTACTGTCTAAGCAACCTTCTTGATGTTCTACAGCTCTTTACAAGGTGGCATCCTTTCCTCAGTATGCTCATTTCTGGAGTTGTCAGACTTGCAAAACTTAAAGTAAAAAACCAAAAGCCAAGCAGTGAGGTTGGAATTTCAATTAAGCAGGGAGAATTTAGTGTAGTTTCATGTTAAAATTATTTCTTTATCTTAAATTACAATTTACTTAGGTATCTTCACATTTTATTTGAATTATATAACTGTTGTGTATTCTGATGCTGTATTTGCATGGCTAAAGAATGGAACCTTAAGAGGTAAATGGAAAAGGTCTGTAGGAACCCAGGTATAAGAATGGCATCATCTATTTTGAAGGTAAATAATACTAAGTGTGAGGATAAATAATCCATGAGTGAGAAAGGCTATCTCAGCCTGGTTTCATCTGCTTCTCTTTCTCAGGAAGCAAAACTACATGTTCACGTCATTTAAGTTTTGAGGTATTTTTCTGTTTAATGTAAGCCATATATTTTTGTTGTAGAGGATTTGAGAAATACAGATGGTATACTGACATGAAGAAGAAAATCAAAGGTGCCCACAGAGTGAAAATTACATTTAACTTTTAACATATTATTTGATGTTTTGAATAGCTGAGGTATTCACATAACTGAATATATAAATGTGTATATATATATACAATTTAGTGTATAGAAGCTGAAAAGATGGCTTAGTAGTTAAGGCACTGCCTGCTCTTACAGAGGACTCAGGTTTGGTTCCTTTCACCTACATGGTGATTTATCCTAGTTCTAGATAATCTGACCCCTTTTTTTGACCCCAGAGGGTATCAGGAACACATATGTTAACATTCACACATGCAAGGAAACACTCTAACACATAAAAAAATGAACGAAATGAATCTAAAACAAAGTAAACTAGTTTATATCATGTAAATTATCTTTTATCTTTGTTCTCCAATTGTTCAGTTCTTATTGTTCTTCAGTTACCACTAATAAAAGTGTACTTTCACTTTTTAAAGCAAATATAAGCAAATGCGCATTTATTATTTATTTTAGTCTTTGAAGGGTAGTTTCTTAGTTGCGTTTTCTACTGCTGCAATAAAAACATCACTACCAAAGTCAACTTAGGGAGGAAATGGTTGATTTCATCTTTTACCTTGTAGTGTGCCATCCAAGGAAGTCAGGACAGGAGCTCAAGGTAGAAATCTGAAGGCAGGAACTGATGCAGAAGTCATCAGGAGGGTTTCTTACTGGCTTGCTTAGCTCGCTTTCTTATAGCACCCAGGACCACCAGCTCAGGGGTGATACAATCTACAGTGAGCTGGGCTCTCCCACATCAATCAAAAGAATACATCACAGGCCTGCCCAGGTGTTGGGAGCACAAAGGTCCTCAGTTCTAGGATAAGTACTAGGGAACCTAGGAATGTTAAATGCACAGCATTGTCCCTTCAACAAAAGAGATACATAACCTGTTTTTTTGGTCAGAAGGCTGGGAATTGAGATAGGTAATTATAGCCTAGGTGACCTTTGTACTCTCCATAGAAGCAGATAATACCTAGCTCTCCCAACCTCCCACAAGCAGGACCAGAGGTGGCTGATAGTCTAGGTGATCTCTGGGCTGTCTGTACCACCAGCTGTTCCCCCAGGCTTGCTCCCACAAGCAGGACTGGAGATAGTTGACAGTCTCTGTCACTTTTGCACTATCTGTATGTCCAGGGGCTTCCATAAACAGGATGTGAGTGGTTAATAGTCTAGGTGACCTCTATGCTATCTGTATGTCCCAGACAACACCAGATTCTTTCTCTAGGTTCTTAAGATAACATATGTAGCCTATATTTAGAACTCATCTTCATGGAAGAAGCGATGTGCGCTTTGAGAAAAGTTTCAATGTAGTTATGCCTCCTTGTACTCACGGACTTGTGTTATACCAGGAAGCCTTTTTTTCCAAATTGTATTGAACTTACATGTGCCTAAATTAACTGCTGATGTTAGACTCTAGAAAGTCAGACTTCTTCTTGTCTCACACTGATCACTACTCTGCTAGTTATGACATTTACAGACACCCCCACACTCACAGACCAATGTGGTGGGGACATTTTTTGCAGTTGAAGATCCCTCTTCCAAAATGACTCTTGTGTCAAGTTAATATAAAACTAGCCAGCACTGGCAAATGCTCTGGATTTGACTGTTTTGTAGATGACTTTTGTTTTGTTTGTTTTTGTTTTTCTAGAGCCAGAGATGACCTGGAACTTTCTATGTATCTCACACTGGCTTCAAACTCTTGACTTCCTGTTGCAGCCTCTTTAGTTCTGGGATTACAAGTATGCACCACCAAGCAGGGCTTTAACTCAGCTAGACTTTTCCACTCTCCCTAACCACCCTCCTCCCTCTCCATTCAGAAATGGGCTAGCCTCCGATGGGCTTGAACAAAGCCCAGTTGCTGAGGCAGGACCAGTGTGGTCATCACAGTGGAACCCACAGAGACAGCTGACTTGTGCTCGTTGGAGCACATGGACTCTGGACCAACAGTTAGGGAGCCTCCATGAGACTGACCTAGGCTTTCTGCATGTGTGTGACAGTTGTGTAGCTTGGTCTCTTTGTGGGGCTATTAGCAGTGAAATCAAATCCTGTCCCTGGTGCTTAAGTGGTTTTTGGGAACCTGTTCCCCATGGTGGAATGCCTTGCCCAGCCTTGAAGCAAGGGGAGGAGCTCGGTCCTGCCTCAACTAAGCTGATTTTTAATTTGACATTGGCAATAAAGTAAAGTCTTTCATAAAAAGAAAAGTCAAAGTCTTGTATATGTCATGCCAACTGCTTTCTACTTGAACAAGAGAAGTTTGGCTAAGAGTTTAAGACAAGTTCAGTTGGGCTGAGGTCAGCTGTGGGTCTTGCAGAGTGTTTCAGATTCTGGGAAGGAAGAGGAAGAAGGGTATTGAAAACAAAACATTCCCCTTCCTTGGCTGTGAGGAGGAGTTTCTTCCTCTTTGGCTGCAAATTATGCTTTGAAAGCTTTGAAAAATGCAAAACCAAAGCACAACATCTTTAATATATTTTAAAGGATTTACAGTGAAAGTCAAGACATAGGCTCTTATTCTCTTTTTGTGTCAAACTAGAACTAAAATCTATCCATTTGTAGCAATAAGTCCCTGTCCGTCCTTCTCTCCCCTTCTTTCTTTTCCCCCCCATTTTTTTCTCTCGATTACCTAGAGAAATGTCAGGATGCTTATTTCGAGTCTTAAACAGTTTAAAAAAGAACCGACTGGACCTTGTTGATGAACCTAGTTTTTTTCTGTGATCATAGTTAATAATAACTTCCTCAGACCTAATTTAAATATAAACTCCAAGAATTCTTCTCCGGTGTGGCTGAAAAAGAATTAGTCATTTTTTGAGACAGGGTCTCACTATGTAGCTCTGGCTGATCTGGAACTTGCTATGGATACTTGTCTGGCCATAAACTTGCGATTCTTTGCTTCTGTTTCTCAAGTGCTTGTGTTGTACAAACTATGAAACATAACTAAAAACTGTCCCATGTTAAATAACCCAAAGAGAGAAGGATGGGTTGAGTCATTTCTTCGTAGGAGCTACTGACATGTGGAAAGGCATAAAGGATATTTATGTGTCCCAAAGTTCTCTAGTGGAAACAAACAGAAATTTATAATATTTTATGTCAATGAGACATTAGTTAATCATAGACAAAAGGACAATTTACGAGAAGTAAAAACAGAGACTCTAAGGAAACATAGCTTTGCAAAGAGAGATGTATAGTATACAAATGTATCTGAACAACTGTCTCTGTTTTTCAGACTGAAGGCACCAATTCCTTGTGCAATCTTCAAGCATTGGAGTTTGTGAACAGACAGAAAGACATAGTAGTTACCTTGGAGATTTTCCTGATCAAGTTGCTATCATTACAACAGGCATACGAGTAGATACTTGGGTGGAATATATGGTTTATTGGTTTATAAGGTTATAAATACTTGATTACAGTTCTTAGTCATATATTCACTTCTCTAGTACATAGAGGAACTCAGGTGACAAAGTAGAAAACATTCATAATAATAAGACATCAACAACCCACAATTTGTGAATTTTACCTTTCATGATCCCTAGTAAGAGTGACATTGAAATCATCAAGATTTGGAAGCATAGTAAACTCTTGAAACTGATTCTATCCATCCCCACAGAAATACTAAGCAAATAACTAAAATTTGCCCTAAATATCTTTATAAGAACTCTAGAAATCAGACAGTAATCAAACAAACATACTCAATGTTACGGTTTTCATCTCTTTAAGAGACAAGCCACACCCACTCCCTCCCCCATCCACTGAGTCAGGCTGATCTTCAGCTTCTCGCCTGAGCTCTCACTCTCTTCTGTCTTCCTCTCAGGCAGTTTCACTTCTGCATTTCTCTCCACTTCTCCCCCACTTTCTCT
>LOJH01039000.1:0-14933 GCA_001685095.1 Ellobius talpinus | reverse complement strand
AGAAAATTTAGAGTTATGATCAAGTCCTGAATGAAGTATCCTGTGAGTCTTGATTTCTTAGGCAGCAGTCTTGAAACTGTTCTGGTTGAAGAACTCAGACATCTGGGCCAATTCTCCCACACCAATCAGCAAAAGCCCACACTGACTGGGAGATGCCAAAGTGACAGAGAAGACACTTGACAGTGTTCCAAGGGCCATGATGAATAGTATTGGGTTATATAGCCCACCATTCTTGAGCCTTTGCTGATATAAATAGATTAAAAAGATATGGAAGAAAACAGATGAGTCTGCCATGTAAAACAACTCCGAGTCATTCAGGTGAATGTTTTATTGTCTTTGAGATAAACATAATTCCCCAGTCCTTCAAGTGTGAGCTTGACAGTGTTGGCTGCAATATGAAATTGGGTCAGTTACCCAAAGAGCCTCCCGACCAGGTGATCCAGGTTCACATCCAATGTGGGAGCAGAAACACTTGATATGATTTATTAGGGTGACATCTGTCCTCCATAGTCTTTCAAAAGCCATAAAGCAGTCCTAAGAAAAATATCAGAAAAAAAATTCTCTATCTGGGGACAGTCAGTAAAACACCTCAGCAGTGCAGTCCAGCGTCAAGGTCATCCAGAGCAGAGCCTGGGAAACAGTTGCAGCAGGAGGAGCCTCAGGAGATGTGACATCACAACACTGTGTGCGCATGGCACCTTGCAGCAGCTAAAACAAAGGGTGTCCAACTACAGAGATCTGATGGGAACGTGTAGGTTGTAATGTATAATGATGCTTTGGCATTGGGTTATCTGACATGACAAAGGCCACGAAATGCAAGTAACTTTGGAAAGTATGTGATACTTATGAAACTTCATACCACCTTCATTTTAGTTTCTGCAAAACATAATTTTGTTCTAAGATGTAAAAGTTCACTACAGGGTTTTCTTCTTTTAACATAGCCTCCAAATTATTCTTTTCACTATTTATCTGGATTTCAAATGGATTTCAATTATGGTATATAAGCAAGATTATTCTTTTCAATTATGGTATATAAGCTAGATTATTCTTCTCTGGTGCTTTACGTATTTGTGAGTTTCTTATGACTATTGTAATCAAAGTCTAGTTTTGGCTGGGCAGTGGTGACGCACGCCTTTAATCCCAGCACTCTGGAGGCAGAGGCAAGTGGATCTCTGTGAGTTCGAGGCCAGCCTGGTCTACAGAGTGAGTTCCAGGGTTCCAGGACAGCCAGAAAGACACAGAGAAAAACCCTGTCTCAAAAACCAAAAAGAAAAAAAAAGCTTAATTTTGCCCCATGAATGGTCTTTTCAGCTGTTAGAGAAATGTCTCCTCAGCTGTTCATGTACCGTTCTGTTAGGTTATTATACCATTTCTGTTGAAAACCTACTAACACTCGACTCTCAGTTTTGTGAAGATTGCATTACAATCAACCTTCTGCAAACACTGTAAACTCTGGTCGGCCTCACTCAGAGTGTAATAGGGGTAGAATGTATCATTGCAGCCTAACTCTGCCTGTTATGTCCCTGCCTCTCCATTTGTGTTGGTCTAAAAGTTTCATCTGAGCCGGAAGATCATTTGGTAACCTTCAGCTTACTGCTGGGTGGCTTCGGTGGGAAAGGAATTACTAATGCATTAAATTTGAATTAGCTCTGAGAAATCATGCAGATGTATGCACGGAGCATTATAGCAGCACTGTCTCCCAGGCACAGCAGAATTGCTTTTATGCAGATTTAAGGAATCACTTGAGCAACCTTTAAATTGTGCACATGATGAAGCTGAGGCAGCATCTTCTGTTAAAAAAAAAAGGAATAAAAAAAAAGAAAAATCCTCAGGTCCAAATATAGCCTTTCAGGGAAACCTGATCACAGAATCACACACAGCTACAGCTGAGTGGCCCATATGAGTCTTGGTGGTAAGTGTCCGAGTGCCCTGGCAGAGCGATGGCAGAAGTGTCACTTAGACTAATGATTATGAATTATACAGTGGTTCACATCCTCTTAGTTACAAGTCGTTTGTACAGTTTCCTTCTAGATGGCCAGGCCTGGTTCAATTTTTCCCCCTCTGACTAAGAAATAACTCATTGAATAGATGTTCAAAGTTGAGCTTACTGACGTTCTATTTCTACGCTGCTTCTGTGATGTCGAGCGTGCAAACCAGCCAGCTGGACCAAAGAAAAATCCTTTGTTCTCAGTGAAATTATAACAGTATTGAGTTTGCGTTGGTTTGTTTGCTTATTTACTTATTTGGACTCAGGGAGCTTCTGGTTTTAAAGATCTCACCCTTCTAACATATCTCTGTCTCGCCCCCTTGCCTGGAATTAAACTAGAGGTGGCATAAGGATGTGTGCTTCAGGATGGTCTTAGAGCCACACATCTTCAGCTGAAAGATCGCACCAACGGGTGACAGAGCATGAAGAAAGGGAACATCAGGGTAACTCATTATTAAAATGGAGGTCTGGCCATTTTTCTGAAGCTCAGGTCTTAAGTATATGATTTGGCAGGAAAGAGACCATCCTGGACATTTTCACAAGGCACCTGAGTGTAGAGGAGCCATGTCAAGCGTGACTGTATGGCTTGCCTCCCATTCTGTTACGTAGTGACATTGGTTTCGGGGGGGGGGATGTAAAAGCACTGATCTATATGAAACAGTGGTTTGCACTGCTCATGATCTTCAGGGTCAGAGTCTATGTCTCACAGTACAGCTTTCCCAGATCAGGGGAGTATCCACTTTGACCTCATAGGTTTCTTGTTCCTAAGAGTTGAGTAGGATAGACTCCCCTGAGACTCCATAAGCAATGGAAAGCCAGCAGGCCTTGTTATTGCTTATATGTCATTCAGCCTTGAAAGTGCCCATCAACACTGACCTCCACCCAGGAGAGGCCCTGACAGCTAGGCCAGTGTAAAAGGAAGTTGGTTTTTTTTCCTTTTTTTTCTTTTCTTTTCTTTTCTTTTCTTTTCTTTTCTAACTGGAAAGAAAGCCCTCTGAACTTACTGGGTTGGTTCCTGAAGGTGACCCAATGGTTCCTGAATGGTTCCTGAATGGTTCAGGGACAGCCTTGGCTGTTGTTCCTGGCTGCCCTGAGAGATCATTGGGAGATGGCTCAGGCTCTCAGCATACCTCCTCCACCGGCAGAGCAAGAACAGAGCCACCATGAGCAAGAACAGAGCCACCACTCTCTATCAGCTGCAGCTCATTTTCATTATCTTCACTTGGCCCCAAATAAACCCAGAAAGGCCACCAAAGGGCAACTTGCGCCAGCACTGTGGAGTTAAATGACACCAAAGGCCTTCTGTGGTAGAATGATTTATTGAGACAACCAGAAAGGGGACCTTTTTAGCACACAACTTGAGCCATGCTGTTCTGTACCAGCCTGTTAAGCCTCCTTTCAGGAAACTACCCAGAGCCAGCAGCTTAACCCTCCCCACTCCTCCACCCAAAGCCTCCCCCCTCCCACATTCAGTCCCAAGGAGCCCTGTCTTTCCTCACACAGACTAGGCCTGCTCCATCCCACAGTCTCTAGGGCAGCATTCTTCCTTCAAGTGTTTACCAGCGAGGCTGCATCCCTCACTCCACAAAGCCTCGCTGCAACCTCCTCTGCTTTGGGAACTCCCTAGAACAGACAGCAAAGCCTGTCCAGACACAACCTACCAATGCTTCAGCTTTCCAAATAACACACCCCGCCATGCTCCAGGGAACATAGCATGTTTTACTCCCTAATTTATTCAACTGTGAGAGGACTTCGCTTTATTTATTGTTTTATTCCTGAAAATTAGACAATTTCTGGCATACCATGGGTTCTCAGCAATATATGTTGCATTGAAAAAGTGAATTTGAAGGTAACATAGCCTTCTTTAGCTTATTGTCCTCCTTCATCATCCTCCCCCAAACACATGCAGTGCACATGAACACACACATCCCCCAAATACACACTCTAAATAGTGCAAAAAAATTTAATAGCCATACAATTAGAAACAGAGCTAAATATGTGGGTAGCCTTATAGAAAGGTGATTGCAAATGAATGGCCAGTTCTAGATATACCAAAATGTAAATTTAAAATAATTTACAAGCAATGTAACCCAAAGGTATCAGAGCCTATGAAATGGTCTACATAACTCAAGTAACTGTTGAATCAAAAGATATTTCTCAGAGTTAGAACTGAGTTACAAGTTTCCTTTCTCTAAAAGATTTTTTTCCTAAAAATTGTATCAATTGAATGCAATGGTTCCCAATATTAAGTTGATGTTTTTATGAATGAATTCACCAAAACAGGAACCAGAAAACTCTTCAAATCAAGAGATTCCATTTGGAAAGTATCATCTATACTGGTTATGACTTGATTCCAATGATTTCTTGGTTCTGTTGATTTGTGGTTAGAGAGGTTACTTTATGACAGATATGTTGAGTTCTCCATTATGTTTTGTGAGTGAGAAATTTGTTTTAGAAGGCTCAATGTTTTTATTTGGATAAACTACACAAATTACGTCACTAACTAGTTAGCAGATCTGAGATATTTTGATTATCACAGTTGGTGGGGAGGTGCTAGTGACATTTAGTGGGTAGAGGCCAGACATGTTATCACACATCCTACAGCCCACAGAGCAGCCCCACCATGAAGTATTGTCAAGCCCAGAGCAGCAAGGCTGAGAAAGTCTACTGCAGGTTAACATATCAAGTCAGAGCAGATGGCTTTTATTTACAGGACTGGGTTGGAGTCCCAGGAGTAACTAACTGACTGACATTCAACTGCCTGACCCTTATGATCTGGTAGGAAGAGGCTATGGATGCTGTGGTGGTTTGAAAGAAAATGGCCCCGAAAGGGATGGCCCCTAAACGGAAGTGTGACCTTGTTCGAGTAGGTGTGGTTTTGTTGGAGGAAGTATGTGACTGTGGGGAAGGGCTTTGTGGTTTCTTTTCTCAAGTTTCATTCACTGCAACAGCCAGTTGACTTCCTGCTGCCTTCTGGTCAAGATGTTGCCAGCACCATATCTGTCTGCACAATGCCCTGCTCCCCATCATGATGACAATGGACTGAATCTCTGAAACTATAATCCACCACCTCAATTAAATGTTTTCTTTGTAAAAGTTGCTGTGGTTATGGGTGTCTCTTCACAGCAATAAAAAAACTCTAAGACACATGCGTTTTACGGAACCTGACTTAAGTCTGCTTAAGGTAAATAAAGAACACCAATGTTTCCTGAATACTTAAGATATGTCTGCCAAATTATACTTATAGTAAGTAAAATGCTGACTCCAGATTGCTGAGTGCCTGGGTACACTACCGGACACCCATGAAATGCCTGAGACCAGTACTTCTCACACCAAGAAGAATAGCTATGGCCTTCCAAGGGAATCATGGGTGGTTGACAGCGTGTGGTGCGTTTGTGAAAAACTGAGTGTGAATAGGTGAACATCACTAGGTGAATACAGAAAAAGTGGTAAAATGTATATAAAGAAAAAAACACAATATTACAAAAATTTGCTTTTAAAAAAGATTAATTCTTGCCGATAATGTTAGCTCCATTTAGACATTGAGAATGTCTAAGAGAAGGCTTGAAATAAAACATATTCTATCCTCTTTGAGTTCCTAAGAAGACAGACCTTTCCTGAACAAGGCAGGGTAGTCAGTGTCTAACAGATGATTTTCCTGGGACCCTCAGGGGAACAACAGCTCCCTGTTGCCCAGATTCACTGTTGTGTGAGCTGTATCTTATGAAGTAAAACATTTCTTCCCAAGGTGTATTGATTAATTTCTTCTTTGCTGGGACAAAGTACCTAGTAACAGCAGTTAAGGAAGGAAGGATTTATTTTAGTTCACAGCTCAAGGCTGAAGTCCATCATGACAGGAATGCCATGGTAGGAGGAGCTCGAAGCAGCTTGGTACACTGCGTCCGCAGTCAGGAGGGAAAGCGAGAACCAGAGGCCCAGCCCATGGAATGAGCGGTGCTGCCCATATTTAGGGTAGGCCTTCCCACTTCAATAAAAATCAATGTAGAAACTCCCTCAGAAATGGGCCCAGAGGTTTGTTGATGGCTCTGGATCCTGTCGTGTTGACAGTGTATGATAACTCTAATAAGGAAGAAAGAATACGGCTCATAAGTTTAAGAAAGTAAATGAAACTTACAAGACACTGGAAGCTCCTGAAACTTAAAAGATTCACAAGAACTCTCCCCATGGTTATAAAAAGAGTTGACGGTGGGTGGGAAGAGGAGACTCTGGCCATGCACACTGCCTCCAGGTTGAACAGAAAACTCTAGGAATGTAGCTTTCCTGACTCATCGACCATGCTGTAGCAGGCTTTTTTGTGGTGTGGTTGACTTGGAGTCACCCATGTGCCTGTAAGTAAACCTCCGTCATGTTCCTATAACTAACCCTGACAAACTCAGTGATTCACTAAGCCCAACTTGAAAGGAATTGTTTCTTTGATAAGTCATTAGCGCCCTGCCTGGGATGAATGAATGCTCCAGAAAAAGTCACACAGCTGCTATGAGAGGCATAAACTAACATAGTAGGACAGACTATAGAAGGACTGTCTTTATGTGACCAAAAGTCATTTTCTCACTGAAAGTTGAAGTTGGGGTCAAGGCACCACAAGACTCCAATCTAGAAGAATATGCAAGTGAATATTGATTGCACTGTGTTTCTGAAATACTACACACAGGGCAGATTTCTAACCACTAGGAAATGTGAACTTCAGAATCCAGTTTTGGAGAGTGCTGAAACTGTCAAAGCATCAAGACATCAGTTCCTGGAGTTGCTTAGGCCTTGGAGTTCAATAAAATCAAGTTCATATAGCAAGTTGAGCTCTGCCCCCCTCCCCCTCCATCCTCATGAATTCTGCACTTAGGAATTGGTGCAAAGGACACTGATCGAGAATATTCAGACATAAAATGCACAACTCTAAACTAATAAGGAGTTATGTTGGCTTGCTGGGGTCAAGGTTAAATTATCTACTCCATTTCCAGCTTGATATGACACACTTCTATCAAACTGCACAACTTCTATGAAAGAGGACTGAGACAGAATGATCTCTATCTTCTTTATCAGAAGGACACAGAACTGATGGTCCTTTCAAAGAGACCATCTCAGCCCCACAGGAGAGGAGAGATGAAAGGTTTCCTGGCAGCATTTAATACCTTACAAGGCTTTGGGAAACCCATGCAGCAGACTGCCAAGGTGAGGATTTTAGCTGTGTCAAAAGCCCATCGTGCCTACAGGGATGCCTTAGGATTCGATGCGACTCCATGGAGAGAGCAGAGCCCTGCTCAGCCTAGAAAGTGAGAGGGGAGATGATTCAGAGACAGCTTAGGGATCCTCAGCCACTTTTCTTCTTTACTTAGGATGGCCATTTCGTTTTCATTTGCACAGAAGATGAAAAACTATGATTGGGGTTATAAATTAAAGAATTTTTTTTTGGTCAGGGTAGGAACAGAAGAGTGATCTTTGGAAGCTGTAGTTGGCCTGGTGTGTAGTTCCTCAAGAGAGATACATGTTTCTTTTTCTGACCTTGGGCCTTGAGAAAGACAGTCATTTTTGTCTCTTTCTCAAGAAGGGAACATGTATGAGATATACAATTTGCACAGACAATTTAATAGGCTGTAAACTGAGTTGGTTTTCTGTATTCTGGCCTTCCTGTGCCTCCAGGGCCATGTAAAAGTTTCAGATACTCCTGCAGGCATTCTTCAATGCCTCAGGCTTTGTGATGTCCATATAATAGAACATGGGAATGTTTAATGTATTTAGAGTCCTTAAGCCCACCATCTTACCTCCTAAAATATATCACAGTTCATTTCCTTTAAGATTCTCTGCTTGAGTCACAGCCAAAGGCTTATAGGTGAAGAGAAAGTCAATGCTTAATGACTGAAAACAATTTACCCACCTCCATAATAAGGCAGTATCCATATAGTCAATGAGAGTAGGCCTCCCTATAAACAAGCAAGCTAACTGTTAAATATTGGTTTTAGTTAAATCCCAGGTGAAGGAAATGTCATCTACCACATAGAGAAAGCCAGCTTTTACCTCTGTTCTTTACAGGGATTTTGGCCTGGTCAGAGAACAGAGACAAAAAAACAGGGGAAGAGAATATACATTTGTTTAGGTTTTATGTGGCACTGGAGCTTTTATAAGGAATTGAAACCCAATGTCACAGTTCAAGTTGACCATTTTCATATGGAATCAGAGTCAGAACGTGGAGTTATAGTGTGTAAGAATATGAGGCACTTGGGCTAATACGGCACAGGGTTGAGAAAGGAGGAAGACGAAGGGCGGTCTAGACAGTATGTCTGTGCCGCTTTCTCTCATACTCTCATGCCCCTCACATCTCACTCACATTGGCTCTTCTCTCCCTGCACTTAAGAACCAAAAGGAAGCTGGGTGCTCTTCATTCACAACTGACTCTTTTACTTGACCCAAACAGCAACTCTTGCGATGACATGTTTGTGACTCCTTTAGCACAGGCAGGTGTCCATGCAATACACGCAATTCAAGGGATGTTTAAAATCTTGCTGTCCATATAGGTGAGGAAATAGTATTGTGATGGGGACCACTGAAACAATACCAAGAAGCAAAAATACGAGAGTCCTTCTGTCTAGCAAAAGTCAACAGAAATGAACAATTCCCTAGCCCTTAAATAAGAAACTCAATATACTTCACTTTGTCGCATGTGATCAGTGCTCAGCATAAGAACTCAGAATCTGCTGTGCTAATATTCTGAGGGAAGAGCCAACAACACACAGCCCCTGAGTGGTTCTGACTCCATAAGCGTTGCCATTAGACCAAGTGCAGAACTGGTAGACAACACAGGCCAAGACAGAGTTGTTCATAGGGTTTTTATATTTTTAAACAAAGAGATCTACTATGATTATATAGCTAGGCTATACCAAATTATAAGTACACATTGTAGGTATACGTTCAATCATTCTCCAAATATAACTTTATTATCTTGTGAAGATAACGGGAAAATGAAGAACTTCATATTGTTCTCTATTGGCAGGGTTTTGCGTACACAGACTACATGCTGCTGGCTAAGCAGCTCTCTCACTTAGATTCTACTTCATTGTACCAAGTCCGACATTGGCATATATGTTAACTTGACTGTTGGATGCTTAGGTATAAATTCAGAAACCTGAAAATTATACTATATAGGCCAACAGGGGAAAGCGAGGCTCATTATGCATGCCACATGTGAGCCATCTATGCGGCTCCATGGAAAGGGGTGCTGAGAAGGGCTGCTATGGATGTGGCCAGGAGAAGAGCAACAGAAATATGTCTGCCAGAGGTTTAAAAGGGGGCGGGCACAAACGTATGTGCTTCCTTTCTTGTGGATCCCAGCAGCAATGCCAAGCTTTCACATCTGTGAACTATGGGAATGTCTTAGAATCGATGAGGAAGACACACACACACACACACACACACACACACACACACACACGTATATATAAAATGTGATAAAACACGCTCAATAATTACCTCTTGGGTAAACTTTTAAATTCACATTGTTTAATTTATTTTGAAACTTAAAAATACCGAGAAAAGAAGGGGAAGGGTTTAATACTTGGTTAACAACAACAGCCCCACAGTTCGTAGTTTCCTACATAATTTCTTTTCCTGCATTGGCCTCCGTATAGTCTAGCTCCACAAATGCTAACTGAGAACACATGAGCAAGGCTTTGGGCTGGGTGCTCTGGAAATTCCCACCGCCAAGGAGCTTATGATTGCTGACTTAAGTGCATGTATACCTATTTTGTTTTTTTCTCTGACAAAATTGAAACTCTATAATCCTTAAACAACCCCCACTTCCTTCCTCCCCACAGCCTCTGGCCTCCACTATTCGATATTCTTGTCTCTGAACTGCACCACTTTACAGGCATCATGTGATTTGGATCATGCAGGATTGATCTTTCGGTGACTGGCTCATTTCCCTTAGCAGAATGTCCTCTGGGGTCATTCATGCCATTCTATTGACTTCGTCAAGGTTGATTAATACTCAACTGTACATACGTATCACACTTTCTCCATCAATCCATCGCAAGGCATATGTTTAAGATGCTTCTTCTCCCTCCTGGGATGTGAATATGAGGATGAAAGCATCTCTTCAAAGCCCTTTTCTATTTCTTTTGGTTACATGTTCAGCAGTGAGTTCACTGGGTTGCAGGATAATTCTAATTTTAATTGTTTGAGCGTTTCAGACTGTTTTCAATAGGGTCTATATCATTTGACTTTTGTGGTGTTTTGGATAAGAAATATCCTACACAGGCTCAGATATTTGAACACGTGGTTCTTAGCTGGTGGCACTGTTCTGGGACATTATGGAAGCAGGAGGATGTATGCCCAAGGCTCTGGGAGTCAATCACCATGTCCCACTTCCACTTCACTGTCTCTGCTTCCTTTATATGGTTGAGATGGGATCCCTCAGCTTGCTGCTCTGGCTGCCTACTGCAGTGCCTCCCCTGCTGTTATGGACTCCCTCTTTGGAGCTAGAAGTGAATGAACTCTTTCAGAAGCTACATTTTTGCTTACGGTGTTCTATCTTGCAAAACAACAGTGGCCAGTACCACCTTCCTGGCAACTGTGTAGAAGATTTCCCCACAGCCTTAACAACGTGTCAGTTTCAGTGTGTGTGTGTGCGGGCGCTCATGTGTGTGTGTGTGGTGTTGTGTTAGTTAAATTGTGATCTTCTAACAGGCATGCAGTGTTATGTCATAGTCCCCGCTGATTTGTATTCCCTTGATTAATGATATTGGCCATATTTTCACAGGTTGTTGCCATTTATGTATCTTTTTCAGAGACACATCTACCCAAATGATCTGCCTATCTCCACTTAAACTTTTAATCCTGACAATCAGCTTCCCGCTGCCCCCATTTCCAAATCACCTGTGTTCTTCTAGGGCCTTGAACGGAATTCTCTCCTGGGGTTAGAATATTATAGGCTTCCCTATAACTAAAGCTTTTCACTACCCTCATTTATTTATGGGTAAAAGCATCTTTGCTGTTTTGGCTGGTTTCATGTCAACTTGACACAAGCTAGGGTCATCACAGGAGAAGGAGCCTCAATTGATAAAAAGCCTCCATAAGATCCAGCTGCAACGCATTTTCTTAATTAGTGATCAGTTCGGGAGGGCCCAGCCCATTATGGGTGGTACCATCGCTGGGTTAGTCCAGGGTTCTATAAGAAAGCAGGTTGAGCAAGTCATGTAGAGCAAGTCAGTTAGCAACACTCCTGCATGGCCACTGCATTAGTTCCTGCCTCCAGGTTCCCGCCCTGCTTGAGCTCCTGTCCTGACTTCCTTTGGTGATGTCGAAGTGTAAGCTGGCTAAACTCTTTCTTCCCCAACTTGCTTTTAGGTCATGGTCTTTCCTGGCAGCAATAGAAACCCTAACTAAGACACATGGATTCCAGGAATCAATCCTGGCCATGGAGGAACTTTTTGCATCAATTCAACTTTAGTGGACATGATATTCCGCCTTTGTAAAATGAGTCTGGGATCAATCTACTTGGGAATGACTTTGAGAAGAATTAGTGACAATTTTTTAAATGTTTCACAGAATTTTACACTGAAAATGGGCTTTGTTGGGAGACTGTTGATACTGACCAATTGCTCTTGTTCTTCAGACTTTCATTTTTTTTTCTTACCCAGGTATCAGAGCGACTGTTGTTTCTATAACATATTAGTATATTTTTTTTTAGTCTCTACTGATCATCTTTATTTAGTCACGCCAATTTTAACATCTCTTGCATTTTAAAATTGTGGTATCTAAGTCTGTGTCACTTTTCCTTTCTTGGCCTACTATATCCCTGGTTATGGTTACAACATGGTTTCTTAAGTGTTGAAGGCAAATGAAGGTTTGTGTTACTTAGAGATTTCTCTTTCAACATTGAAGGATATGGAAAAATACAATTTCTTGAGTCTATAATGGAGGTAGAGAGTAGCTTCCTGGTTCCTCTGGTGAGTGTATCATTCCCTAGGACACTTTAGGAAAAGCCTATAAAATCTCCCAGCTGCTAAATGACATGGAAGACAGAATAAAATGCCTGTGTAAATAATGCCATGACACCATTTTAAGGAGCAATCACCTGAAGAACATGTCTTAAGAAAAATCTGGGACACATAGATATTCTTTATTTTAAATGACTTTCCTGCTGTTTAGGCTGAAGCCATGAACTCAGTAAGGACAATGGAATCTATGTCTGCCACTTTGTAATAGAATTAAGCAAATGGTGGCACCATGACCTGAGAGAATTAATGTACCTTCAATGTAAGAGCCATTTCCTTCAGAGAAATCAGACACTTATTAATCTGGACAAGAGATTCATGAAGAAAAGGCAGGCTTCAGGAATCTAATCCCTGTTGGGGGTTGGAACGAGCAGCATGGAGGAAATTGAAGTGGCTGACCTTTGTCTTAGAGGGACACTGGTGTCAGAGCTAATGGCAGAGACCATTTTGGCTTCTTATTTTAAATTGTCACATATCAGCAATTAGAAATCGCTTATGCTCTCAGAGCTGTGTTAATTTATACTTAGATTCAATGACTTACTGGCTGCTCTGGAAGGTGCAGCCTTAGAGGCCATCCTCTTGATTTTTCACAGGGTGAAACTGATCCTCAGAGCTGGACTAAAGCCTGTAGAGAGTCAGAGTCGCACGCACACACCATGAAAGAAAGTTCAGCTCTGAGTCCAAGACCCTTTCCTTAGGCAATACCACTATGGTGGTTTGGAAGAAAATGGCCCCCAAAGGGAGTGGCGCTAATGGCAGGCATGGCCTTGTTCGAGTAGGTGTGGTCTTGTTGGAGGAAGCATGTCACTGCGGAGCCAGGCTCTAAGGTCTCATATAAAGTCACATTCAGCGAGACAGACCAATTCCTGTTGCCTGCAAGATTTATGACTCTCAGCAATTTCTCCAGCACTAAGTCTGCCTGTATACTGCCATGTCCCGCCATGATGATAGTAGAATGAACCTCTGAAACTGTAAGCAAGCCACCGCAATTAAACGTTTTCCTTTGTAAGAGTCACAGTGGTCATGGTGTCTCTTCACAGCAATAGAAACCCTAAGACAGTCACATTTCTATAAAAGGAGACTCATCTCAATTTCTTTTTTAGTATATATGTATTGTACATAAATTTTTAATCACTATTGAAAATTTTAAATATTTTTCCTCATGCGTTATTGCTTTGAAGTTACTTGGGAAATTAAAAAAATGTTTTCAGTTGCTATACAAAATAATGGGCTTTTTAAATAACATTTTTATATGTATATATCATTTTCCATTGCTCATATTTGGCCAACACTCTACTCCCTTCTGCCCATTCCTACTGGCCCCCTTTCTTCCCCAAATAGACAACCTTTCTGCTTTTATGACACGTGTCATCACATGTGAGAGAAAACACGTGATGCATGCTACACTTTAAAAGCCTATTTGAATAAGGGTAAGAATATATTTTTAAAAGAATACAGCTAAAATGGACAGTATATCTTAAAACAATGATAATCTTTTGTAAATAACTTTCTTGATTTTTTTTTCATAACAAATCAATGAGCTGACTGATTAAGGTAACTGAAGTAAGTGTACATGCATTTTGGCATAGAACTAGACAAATGGTACCATGTCGACCAAAAAGATTGCAGTGTACACACATATTCATTTATTTATATTTAAGATGTTCCCAGCACCTCCAACGTCAAAACTATTTCTCTAAAAAGAATCATCACTACCTACCCTTCCTGTCTCTTGCTGGACATCTCTGTACTCTTTCTTCTCCCAATACACGTATCTAACCTAGATTTCCACAAAAGAGATTATATATGATGACTTGTCTTTCTAAATTTGGCTTCATTCTCTGATTCACTCATTGACTTGAAGGTGTCATAATTCAATTCTTCTATACAGATAAATGAAGTAAATTGGGTAGAGGTACTAATTTTTCTCCATCATTCATTGATTGGTACCAAAGTTGGCTCTACATCATCACTATTGTGCATATTGCAGCAATAAACATGGATGTGCAGGCATCCCTGCAGTATGCCGACTTAAATTCAGTAGACTCAGACCTAGAAGCAGTATAGCTGGGTCATGTGGTAGATCTGTTTGTGGTTTCCTAAACAACCTCTGTGCTAATGTACACATGAGACACATCAGTTTCTTTTCCCACTAGCAGTCAGTCAGGGTTCTTTTTCCCCAGTCATTGCTAGTGCCTATTCTGATTTGTTTTCTTAATGATAGCCATTCTGGTGGAGATAAAATAGATTTCTAATGTAGTTTTAATGAGTATTTCCCTACAAACAAAAGATGCTGCCTTAGTTACTGTTCTCTTGCTATGACAGAGATACCATGACCAAAGAACCTCTTATAAAAGAAAGCAGTTAATTGGGATCCTTCTTACAGTTTCAGAGGGTTAGTCCATTATCATCATTATGGGGATCATTGCAACAGATATGAAGGCATAGGGCTAAGAGCTAACTTCTTGATCCACAGGCAGCAGGCAGAGAGAGAGAGAGAGAGAGAGAGAGAAAATGAGACTAGCATGGGCTTTTGAAACCTTAAAGCCCACACCCAGTGGCACACCTCCTCCAAGGCCAAACTTCCTCCAACAAGGCCTCACCTCCTCCAACAAGGCCACACCTCCTCCAACAAGGTCACACCTCCTATTTCTCCCAAAACAGTTCCACTCCCCTGTGACAAAACGTCATTCAATTATATGAACCTATGTGGCCATTTTCCTTTAAACCATCACAGATGCTAACATGTTTTACTTATATGTATTAGCTACTTTATTTCTTCTTTTAAGAACTGCCTCTTCAGTTCAATTGTCCATTTATGGATAGGCTATTTGACGGAGCTGGGGTTTTTAAATTTGCACCTTTAAATCTTTAACTTTTAGTTCTTTTTTTCCATTTTTATTTTTTTATTATTATTATTAAAAAATTTCCACCTCCTCCCC
>LOJH01038999.1:0-12671 GCA_001685095.1 Ellobius talpinus | reverse complement strand
AAGTAAACAGGAAGTGCATTGTAAGCAACTTCCAAAACTCTAGAATTGATAGAGGGTTCTCAAGGCCTGGGCAGTCACCCAAAGTTCTTCTGTCCTGTTGGGGCATCCATCTTAAGCCCACAGGCCTATAGTATCCAGCAGACTTTTCCATGAAGCAGGAAATTTCAGACAGTTCCACCTATACTGGCAGTATATCCATGACATTTTTCTGTGTCCTGCAGAATGTCTAGCAGACTCTTTCATGAAGCAGGAACCCCAAAGTGTCATCTAACCTTTAGGCAAATTCAGCAGTCATTTCTCTGTATGTACAGCATGTCCAGTTAAACAGTCCGGGCAAGAGCATTTTCTTGCCCAAATAGCTATCCAACTCCATAAGGAGTCTCTTTGAAGCCCATATTCCTCTTGATGTAGTTTGCTGCTGCCAGAAACAGATGTATCCTGTTGCCATGAAAAGTCATATGTTCTTAAACATTTTAAATGCCATACTCTGAAGGTCTCTGAAAAATTTGAAGAATTCCTATCTAACTGAAATATAACTCTGTACATATAGAAAATCAAACATGACTACAAACTTGAGTATTATAGATGATTATATTTCTTATATTATATTTCTTAATTATACATTACATTTTTAAATGAACTACAAAATCATAATACCTTAATCAAGAGCAAAAATATACATATAACAAAATTGATTTTAAATTTGTATCAATAAACCAAGATTCATACCAATGAAAATCTCTATAGCATATCTCTCTTTAAATGTAAAAGAACATTTATAAACAATATNAATTATACATTACATTTTTAAATGAACTACAAAATCATAATACCTTAATCAAGAGCAAAAATATACATATAACAAAATTGATTTTAAATTTGTATCAATAAACCAAGATTCATACCAATGAAAATCTCTATAGCATATCTCTCTTTAAATGTAAAAGAACATTTATAAACAATATTTGGGATTATGGGCATAGTTATTTCTCTCCAAACTGCTTCCTGTTGTTTATTGGGTGATGTATTTTCTTTGTAGGGGTGTTTGTAGCAAACTTTCAGGGGGGTCTCAGTCCATCAAACCATATTAGCCTGGAATGAATCCACAGATTCTCATCCTCTGTGGAGACAAAAGAAGAATCTCTTTTCCAAAGCACCATATCCTTAGACCCAAATTCTGAAGTAAAGATATATTTATAATATGCATTCTGGTTTAGCTTGGCAGGACATACAATGAAATGCCCCTTTATACTAAGTTCTTTCACAGTCAAAAAATTCAAAGAAAACACAGTAATATACATAATGCAGACTCTCTGTAAATTTTCCATTTTTATGTGGCTTGTTTTTCTTTATTCCTTCTAATGTATGACTACCTGTACTCTATTTCTTTAAGACTTTACTCTTTTGTTAAATTATTATTTTATGACTCTCTATATTTGTATTCTCTCTTCCAAGCCTACATTCATTTATCAAACACAATAATCCATCTGGATTTGTCTTTATTGCATATCTGTAATTATTTTCTGACCAGAAGCACTTCTTAAAACTTAAGCTGCACAGTTATTATGTTATATATGATACTGCTTGCTTGCTGGCACAGTCTAAAACTTAAGCTGTACAATTACTATGATATAAAAGGTACTGCTTGCTAGCTCCACATAATCCAGCATTTTGGAGCCTCTGAGCCATACATGCAGCCCCAGTTCCAGGAACAAAGCTGGTACATGTTGCCATTAATCAAGTCACAGCAGTCTGCACACAAACACAATTCAAATGCTCTGTAACTGAACCTCCTGCCTGAAAGAGTCAGAGTTTGCACCAGCAGCAGCCCAAAAAGCCAACATTATACAATGGCTTTTTTCTCACTATGGCTGAATCAGGAAAATCTCTCTTAAAGGAGCTGTGGCAAACCACCAGCAAACAGCAAGAAGCTATGTTAAAATCTCTATTTTTTATTTATTTAGAATTTCTATTTAGGCAGTCTCAGGTTTTACATGGATTCAGTTCACATGCTGGTACCAATTTGTAGGCGGAGGGGCCACTTGTTCTTCCCAGCTGCCCAGAACAAAAATAACCTCCACAGAAACTATATTAATTAAAACACTGCTTGGCGGATTAGCTGTAGCTTCTTATTACCTAACTCTTACATTAATTTAACACACTTCCATTAATGTGTATATCACAAAAAGGTTGTGGCCTACCAGCATAGTTTCAGCAAGTCTACCACTGGCCACATATCCTTACTGTCTCCCTTTCCACCTTCCTTCTCCCAGAATTCAGTTACATCGTCCCTGCCTACCTAAGTTCTGCCCYGTCAACAGGCCAAGGCAGTTTCTTTATTCATTAACCAAGAAAAGCACCACACAGACAGAAGGACCTCCCACTCCAAATACAGGTTAATAGATATCCATCTATAATAGTCAAGTTGTAGTCATATTAGTTAGGTTTTCTAGATGTATAGATATATATTTCAGATGGTTAGATAGTCTTCAAATCTTTCAAAGACTAACACAGCATGGCATTTAAAATCTTTTAAGAACTAAGAACTTTCTAGGACAATGAGACACATCTGCTCCTGGCAGCAATAATCTATGTCAAGAGGATTATGGGCATCAAAGAGGCTTCTTATGGAGTTTATTAGCCATTTGAGCAAGAATCTTCTCTTTCCTGGACTGCTTTATGGTATGTTGTATGAACTGGACATGTACAACCCACATAAAAATGACTGATGAACTTGCCTAAAGGTGAGAAAGTCCTTTTGGTTCCTGCTTCTTGAAAGAGTCTGCCAGACATTCTTCAGGATACAGAAGAAAGTGAATGACAAACTGCCAATAGAAGTGAAAGAGTTTTTTAAATTTCCTGATTCATGGAAAAGTCTGCCAGATTCTATGGACCTGTAGGCCAAAGGTGGATGTCCCAATGTTACTGTAAATATTTGGTTGACTGTCCAGACAGCAAGATATCTCCTTTAATTCTAGAGTTTTGAAAATTGCTTACCATGCACTTCTAATATTACTTAGGCAATATTATATCCTTCTGGGGTTCATGAAGAGTTGAAGAAAAATAGTTACAATGTTGCTTAGCTGTGATAAAGGACAGATTAGATTTAAAACTTTAACTTACAAAGATGGGATAGATGATGGAGTATTTTCTTTAATTTGTCAAATGTAAATGGACTAATATTGAAACTATAATTCTTACTTGATAACTGTTTTGGATATATAATTTTAGTATGCTAAAGTTAAAACCTTCCTTTTTATTTGGACAAAGAAGGGGAAATGATGTAGGAAGTCCTTCTGTATATGTGTTCCTTTTATTGATTAATGAATAAAGAAGCCTCTTGTGTCTATATCAGGGCACAATAGAGCAAGGAGGAAATTCCAAGCAGAGATAGAGGAGAAAAGTAGGCAGATGCAGAGAGATGCCACATAGCTGTTGAAGGGGACAGACATTGTATCCTTACTAATAAGATACAGCCTCATGCCCATACACAGATTAATATAAATTGGCTAATTTAAAATGTAAGGGGTAGTTAGATATATGCATGAGACACTGGTCAAACAGTGTTGTAATTATTATAGTATCTGTGTACTTTTTCTGGTCTGGATGGATGGGAAATGAATGAGCATTCTCTTACTACAAGAGACCCCTTGCTAGACCCACACCAGCTGCCAAAACTCCAGATAAACAAATTGCCCATGAACCTACTCCACTCTCTCAGTAACCCTCCACTATTGGTAACTCACACTTCACTCTTCATTACCATATTCTATCACCTAACTCAGGCATTGAACCCCTATTGGAGCAAAGGTCACTCTAGCCACCCAAGTCCAACACCCAACTCTGAAAAAGACTTCATGCTGGGCCAGAGGTCATATCTCTTGCCAGAAATTCAGGCCAAAAAGGCCAGAAGACCAAAGAAGAAGCAGAAACCAAAGATCAAAACACCCATCCAACAAAGACAAATGAAAAAAATCAGCAACTAGACCTATAATTACTCCAAATCTAGTTGCATAGATGCCAATGTAAACAAAATCAACAATTTTCTGGGCAACATGTCACATTCAGAGCTCATATATCATATTACAGCAAGCTTTGAATATTCTAACACTGTTCAATCATGAGAAAACTATCAGAAAACCAAATTTATAAAGACCATAAATGTTCTTAAAGAGGAAATGAATAAATTCCTTACATAAATTGAGGAAAACACAAACAAATAAGTAGAGGAAATGAATTAATCAATTAAGGAAGTAGAGGAAGACAAAATAAGGAAATAGAGGAAAGACAAAATTTAGAAATAATGAATAAACCCATTAAGGAAAGTCAAGGGGACAGTTGAAGAGAATAAATAAAAATATTCAAGACCTGAACATGGAAATAGAATCATTAGAGAAAACAGAAACTGAGGGAATTCTGGACATGGAAAGTATAAGCACTCAAGAAGAACTAAAATAAGTATCACCAAGAGAATACAAGAGATGAAAGACAGAATCACAGGCACTGAAGAGAGAATAGAAGAAATAGTTATATTAAACAAAGAAAATATTAATTCTAAAATATTCCTACATAAAACATCCAGAGAATCTGGAACACCGTGAAACACACAAGCCAAAAATAATATGGATAGAAGAAGTGGAAGAATCCCAGCTGATAGGCACAGAAAATATTTTCAACAAAAAGCACAGAATATTTTCCTATCCTAAAGAAGAACATCCTTATAAAGCTAGAAGAAGTGTACAGAATGGCAAATAGATTGGACCAAAAAAGAAGGTACATTTGCTACATAATAATCAAAACACTGAAAATACAGAACAAAGAAAGACTATAAAAAGCTGCAAGGAAAAAGAGACAAGTTAACATATAAAGTCAGGCCTCTTAGAATTACACTCAACTTCTAAAAGGACTATAAAAGCCAGAAGGACCTGAACAAATGTCCTTTAGACTCTAAGAGACCACAGGTCCCTGTCCTAAATACTATACCTAGTAGAACCATCAATCACCATTCACCATTGAAGGAGAAACAATATCTCACATGACAAAGTCAAATTTAAATATTCACCAATCCAGCTGTATAAATGGTATTAGAAGGAAAACTCCAACACAAAGAGGTTGAATATACCCATGAAAACACAGGAAATGAATAATTGTACAACAGCAAAGCCAAAAGAAGACACACACACAGACACACACACAGAGACACACACACTACCACCACTACCAGTGAAATAAGAATTTACAAATATTGGTCACTAACATCACTCAATATCAATGGATTCAATTCTCCAATAAAAAGACAGTCTAACAGAATTGATGTGAAAACAGTATCCATCCTTCTGCTCTATATAAGAAACACACCTCAACCTCAAAGAAAGACATTACCTAAGAGCAAATAATTAGAAAAATATTTATAATCAAATGGATCAAATAAGCAAGCTGCTATAGATATCCTACTATCTAACTAATAGACTTCAAACCAAAATTAATCAAAAGTGATGAGGAAGTATACTTGAAAACACATCAAAGGAAGAATCCACCAAGATACTGTTTCAATTCTGAATATTTATGCTATAAATGCAAGGAAACCCATATTTATAAAAGATACATTACTATAACTTAAAATCACTCATTCAATTTTACCCAGTACTAGTGAGATATTTCAGTACCCCAGTCTCAGCATTGGACAGTTTATCCAGACCAAAACTAAGTACAGAAAAATAATGAAGTTAACAGTCATTATGAAACAAATGGACCTAACATATCCATAGAATATTTCACCCGATAACAAAGAAATTACTTCTTTTCAGCACCTCATAGATCTTTCTTTAAAACTGACATACCCAGTCAGAAAGCAAGTCTCAATAGATATAAAAAAATTAAAAAAAAACCTGTATTGTATCAGACCACAACAGATTAAAGCTAGATCTCAACAACAGCAGAAAGCCTAGAAACTCATGAAAATTAAACAACTTATTACTGAATGGCAACTGGGTCAAGACCAAAATAAGGAAAGAAATTAAAGACTTCTGAGAATTCAATAAAAATGAAAGCACAGCATACTTGAACTTATGGAACACAATGAATGACATGCTAAGGAAAAAGTTCATAGTATTCAGTGCATAAAATACATTGGAGAGATCTCATACTGGCAATTTAACAGCTCAGCTCAAAGATCTAGAACACAAAAAGTCAAGCACATACAAGAAGAGTAGAAAGCAGGAAATAAACTGAGAGTTGAAATTAATAAAATAGTATCTTACACCTGTCAGAAATGATTACATTCAAAAGTACTAAAAACAGCTTATGTTGCAGAGAATGTGGAGTCAGGGGTACATTCCTCCAATTCTGGTGGGAATGAAAACCTGTACAGCCACTTTGGAATTCTGTATGGCAGTTTCTCAGTAAATTGGGAATTGATCTATCTCAAGACTTAGTGATACCACTCCTGGGCATATACCCAAAGAATACTCAGTCATACCACATTGCTGAACAATGTTCATGGCAGCATTATTCATAAGAGCCAGAACCTGGAAACAACGTAAATGCAACTGAAGAATGGGTAAAGAAAATGTGGTACATTTACACAATGAACTATTACTCAGCTCTAAAAACATCGGCACCATGAGATTTTCAGGCAAATGGATTGAACTAGAAAAAAACCATCCTGAGTGGGGTAATCAGACTCAGAAAGACAAACATGGTGTGTACTCATTCATAAGTATACATTAGTTGTAAATCAAAGGATAAACAGATTACAATCCACAGCTTCATTGAAACTAATTAACAAGACCCTAAGGGGGACACATGGATACCCCATGGAAGGGAAATTAGATGAGATATCCTGGGTAAATAGGGAGCAGAGGGGCAGTAAAGGGCTGGTGATGGGAGATGAGAACATGAGGGAATGGGATGGGTAAGGGGGCAGAGGGGAAGCCTGGGAAGGCAATGAAAGAGATCTTGATAGAAAGAGCCACTGTGCTGTTAGTGAGAAATCTGGTGCTATGAAAATTTCCCACAATCCATAACAATGGTTTCATATAAGATACTTAGCAATAGTGGAGAGGGAGAAATGTGGATGGAATATAAAATTAAATGAAAAATAACAGTAAAAAGGAGTCAAAAAGCATAACACAATGAATCCATGAAACAAAGAGTTCGTTTGTAGCACAAATAATAAAAACCCAGAGACAGGTATTAGGGCTCAACCTGAAGATTAGAGAAGCAAAGAAGCTAGCCACTGGCTCTTACCTTTGCCTCAGACCAAAATGGTGATCCTCCCTCCAGGAATCCTCAGAATGAGACTGAGATGAGACCTGTATCCTCTTTTCTTATATTCCTTTCTAGAACTGGGATTAGAGGTATGCACCAGTACTGCATGGCTTCTATGGTGAATGACTGTGGCTACTTGGCACCACTGCCTGGTCTGTATGGCTGACAAGTGTGGCTGTTTTACTCTCAGATCTTTAGTTATTCAAATACAAATAAAATATCACTACATTAGGTTTTAAAAAATCAGTAAGAACAGAGTTGAGCACATGTCATTGTGGTATAATTGAGCTTCCTTTTGGTATATACTCAAAAATGGTATTGCTGGTTCTTGAGATAGATTTTTTCCTAATTTTCTGAGAAATCACCATACTGATTTCCAAAAGAGCTGTACAATTTTGCATTCCCACCAGCAGTGAATGAGTGTTCCCCCTACCCCATATCCTCTCCAGCCTAAGCTGTCATCACTTTTCATAATGGGCAAAACCTGGAAACAACCTAGATGTCATTCAACTTAAGAATGGATAAAGAAAATGTGGTATATTTATACAATGGAATACTACTCAGCACTAAAAAAATAATGACATCTTGAAATTTGCAGGCAAATAGATGGATTTAGAAAAAAACTTATTGTGTGAGGTAACCCAGACCCAGAAGGACAAATATCATAGGTACCCACTCATCAGTGCCTTTTAGACAAGAAGCAAAGTGAAGCCAGCCTACAGTACAACTCCAGAGAACCTAGACAACAAAGAGTACCTAAGAGAAAAATAAATGGACCTACATAGGAAGGATAAAAACTCAAGATCTCCTGAGTAAATTGGGAGCATGTGGGTCATGAGAAAGGGTCGAAGGAGAAAGGGGAGGAAGGAAGTGGTGCAGAGAAAAATATATAGCGAAATAAATACAATTTAAAAAAGAAAATCAGTAAGATATACAAACCCTTATCCAAATTAACTAAAAGACACAGATAGAATACCCATCTTAACAAAATCAAAAATGAAAAGTGTGATGTCATATCAGACACCATGAAGAAAACTCCAAGAATCATTTAGTCATACTTTAATAACCTGTCCTTGATAAAACTGGAAAATCTAAAAGAAATGAACAATTTTCTTGCCCAATACCACTTATGAAAGTTAAATCTAGATCAACAAACAATTTAAATAGACAAATAAACTTTAACAATATGGAAGAAATTAATAAATGGCTCCCAATCAAAGAAAGCCTAGGGTAAGATGGTTGTAGAACAGCATTATATCAGACTTTGAAAAAGTTAACACCAATACTCATCAAATTATTCCACCAAATAGAAATGGAAGAAACATTGCTAAACTCATTTTTTTGAGACCACAGTCACCCTGCCACACAGAACACAAAAGGATCAATTCTCTCAGGAACACTGATGCAAAAATTCTCATTATGCCAAATTCAAGAACACATCATAAAGATTATCCAGCATGATCATGTAGGCTTATATCTCAGATGTAATGCAGGCAGTGATGGTTCCACTAATGAAAAATGTCAATGTTATCCATTACATAAAATAATTTACAGAAAAACAGGAACACATGATCATCCCATTAGAAGGTGAAAACACCTTTGACAAAATCAAACACTGTTGACAGAGGTTTCCATCCCACTAGTCCTTCAGTCATTCAGTCCCAAAGGAATATACAGAGGTCTACATTAATTATAAACTTGTTGGCCTTGTAGCTCAAGCATTTCTTATTAACTAATTCTTACATCTTATATTAGCTCATTTTTCTTGTCTATGTTAGCCATGTGGCTTGGTACCTTATTAGGCAAGGCAGTCACATCTGGCTTCCTCAGCATCTGGGGATGGTTGCAGACTGATACTTTCCTCTTCCCATAATTCTCATTGCCACACCTCTACTTCCATCCTGGTTGCCATCGCCCTGCCTATATTTCCTGCTTGGCTACTGGCCAATCAGTATTTTTTTAAAAATAATACAAGTGACAGGATAAAAGACCATTGTCCCACAGCACAACACCACTTCATGGTAAAAGGCTTAGAGAGATCAGGGATAAAATGGACATACCTAAAATTATAAGGGCAATTTACAACAAGCTTATAGCCAACATCAAATTAAAAGCAGAAACTAAAAGCAATTTCACTAAAATAATCAACAAGACAAGGCTGTCCACTCTTTTTATATCTTTTCAATCTAAGACTAGTGGTTCTAGCTAGAACAAAAGACAATGAAAGGATCTCGAGGGAATACAAATTAGAAAGGAAGAAGTCAAACTTTCACTGTTTGGAGATGATAGTGTATATATAATTGATCCCAAAAATTCTACCAGGAAACTCCTACAACTGACAGATACCTTCCATAATGTGACTAGATACAAGATTAATGAAAAAAATAGTAACCCTCCTATATACAAGTAAGAAATGGGATGAGAATAAATCAGAAATGCAATGCCCTTCAAAATACTCAAAAATAATAATAAAAATATCATGGTATAATAATAACTAAGCAGGATAAAGATCTGTATAACAATGACTTCAAGTCCTTGAAAAAAAATTGAAGGTGAGATCTGAAGATGGACAGGTCTCTTCTGTTCATGGATCAGTAGGATTAAAACAGTAAAAAACACCATCTAATCAAAAGCAACGTACATCAAAGTATTAACACAATTCTTTGCATACCTTGAAAAAAGAATGTTAAATATCACATGCAAAATAACCTGTACAATAAAACAACATCTTGAGACATTACCATCCCTGATTTCAAGCTGTTTTTGAGAGCCATAGTAAACAAACAGACATACAAACAATAAATCCCCAAACACATGATATTAGCATTAAAAAACAGATAGGTTTTGAATAGAAGAAGACCCAAAAAGAAGTACCCACACTCAACCTAAGGACAACTGATTTCTGATAAAGCATCCAGAAATATACAATGAAAAAGTAAAGTATCTTCAACAAATAAGGTTAGTCTAACTGGTTGTAGGTAATAAGAGAAATGAAAATAGAAGCATATCTATCACCCTGCACAAAACCGAAGTCTAAGTAGATCAAAGACCTCAATATAAATCCATGTAGACTGAACGCTGTAAAAGAGAAATTGTGGGAAAGCCTTGAATGTATAGGCACAGTAGGGAACTTCTTGAACAGATCACCAATAGTGCAGGCACTTACGTCACAACCAATACATGGGAACTCATGAAAATGAAATGTTTCTGTATGGCAGAGAACACTGTCAATAGGACAAAACAACAGCCAACAGAATGTGAAAAAATTTTCACCAGTTCCACATGGGATAGAAGGTTAATGTTCAAAATATATTAAGAACTTAAGAAACTTGTCATAAATAAACTGAGTAATCCAATTAAAAATATGGTACATATATAAGCAGTGAATTCTCAGAAAAGGATTCTCAAATGGCTAGGAAACACTTAAAGAAAATGTTCAATATCCTTGGCCATCAGGGAAATGCAAATTAAAATATGTCTGAGATTACATTTCACACCTATCAGAAGGACTAAGATGAATGACACAGAGTACAACTCAGGCTGAGGAGGATGTGGAGCAAGGGGAATACTCTTCTATTGCTGGTGGGAATGCAAACTTGTACAGCTCACATTGGAAATTAATATTGAAATTTCTCAGAAAAATGAAAATCCATCCACATTAAAACTCAGATATCTCACCTCTGAGCATGGACCCAAATGATGCCCCATCCTACCACAAGGACATGTGTCTAGCTATGTTCATAACAGCTTCCTTCATAGAGGTCACAAACTATAAACAACCTACATGTCCCTCAACCAAAAAAAAATGGATAAAAGATGTCATACATTTACACAATGGAGTATTAAACAACTGAATAAAATATGACATCATGGGTTTCTAGATAAAGTTTCTATTATGATAATTAAGGTAGTCATCCATATGATTACAGGGAAAGGCCAGTTTAGGCATCCTTTCCAATGTTGCTTGGAGTCTTAGCTGGGGCCATCCTTGTGGATGCCTGGGAATTTCCCTAGTACCATGTTTCTTGCTAGTCCTTTGATGACTACCTCAATCAAGATATCTCTTCCTTGCTCTCCCTCTGTCCTTTGCTCTTCTTGAGCATCCCATTCTTTCATATTCTACTCCTTCCTTTCTCCCCTTTCACCTTCCCTTCTCCCCCACCCCCATTCTGCCATTTTTTTTCAAGAGATTATGTCTTTTTCCCCTTCTCTTTTTTCTCTTAGGGTTTTCCATGTTACCTATCTTCTCGGGGACCATGGACTATGGGATGGTTATCCATTGCTTTACATGGAATATCTATTCATGAATGAGTACATACAGTGTTTGTCTATTTGGATCTGGGTTACTTCGTTCAGGATGGTTTTTTCTAGTTCAATCTATTTGCATGCAAATTTCAACACGTAATTGTTTTTTTTTACCACTGAGTAGTACTCTACTGTGTAAATATACCACATTTTATTTATCTATTCCTTGGGTGAAGGGCACCAAGGTTGTTTACAGGTTCTGGCTATTACAAATAATACTGTTATGAAAACAGTTGAGCAAAGGTCATTGTGACATCAGTGTACATCCTTTGGGTATATGCCCAAGAGTGGCATTTTTGGGTCTTGAGGTAGGTTGACTTTCTAAGAAACTGTCACACTGATTTCAATAGTGACTGTACAAGTTTGAATTCCCACCAGCAATGGAGAATTGTTCCCCTTACTCTGTATCCTCTCCAGCCATATGCTATCATTGGTGTTTTGGTTCTTAACAATTCTGAATGGTGTAAGATGTTATTTCAGAGTCATTTTTATTTGCATTTTCATGACTGTTAAGGATGTGGGGCAATTTCTTATAGAGAGATGTACAGTGAAGCACTGGACCGAGGTACTGTAGACCAGTCTAAGAGTGGGAGGAGTGATAATATGAGCAAAGTGGTCAATACCATGATGGTGATACACATAGCAACAGTTGACTTGAGCTAATGAGAGTTCATGGACCAAACTAGGACCACTGACTGTGGGGAACAGTTAAGAGGTTTCAGTAGTCTGTGGGGCCATTGGCATTGGTACCAGGATTTATTATCCATAGTGCTTGAACTGGCAACTTGGAGGACATTCTCTTTGGAGGGATGCCTTGCTCAGCCTAGATATACCAAGGAGGACTTTGGTCTTGCCTTAAAGTGAAGTATCAGACTTTGTTGACTCTCTATGGGAAACCTTACCCTTTCTGAGGAGTTAATGGGGGTGCTGGAAGGAAAAGGGTGGAGCATGAGGAGGGGAGGGAATGGGAATGGGGATAGGTATATAAAATGATAAAATATACTATTTTTTAAGATCTCTTAATAAAAAAGCAAAAGAAAAAAACCCCAGTCTCTCTCTCTCTCTCTCTCTCTCTCTCTCTCTCTCTCTCTCTCTCT
>LOJH01038998.1:0-14933 GCA_001685095.1 Ellobius talpinus | reverse complement strand
CATATGTACTCACTCATAAGTGGCTTTTAAACATAAAGCAAAGAAAACCAGCCTGCAACCCACAATCCCAGAGAACCTAGACAACAATTAAGACCCCAAGAGAGACATACATGGATCTAATCTACTTGGAAAGCAGAAAAAGACAAGATCCCTTGAGTAAATTGGGAGCATGGGGACCATGGGTGAGGGTTGAAGGGGAGGGAAAGAGGAAGGAGGCTAGAGAAAAATGTGCAACTCAATAAAATCAATAAAAAAGACATGAAGTTGGGTAGGAAGAAGCAAAAATGGGGGATAAAAATGGTACTTGCATACATATGTGATATTCTCAAGTAATATTTTTTAGAAAAACAAGAATACAAAAAGAAAAAAGAAAAAATCATACTACCTTTATTTGTTGTTAAATAAAATCATATTTTATGTGTTAAAAAAAGGAAGTGGAGACTCCAAGAATAACAAATTTCAGTGACACCTCAGCTCATTTGTCTTGTTCATATTTCCAAATACGACAATCAAAACGGATGCAAACATCTTACATGCATGGGCTGGCAAGATGGTTCAGCAAATCACATCCTGAGTTCAGTCCCTGGAACCCACAGTGGGAGAGAACTGACTCCCCAACATTACCCACTCACCTCCACATACACCATAAACATAGAATCAAATTTCAAAGTAATAAAAAATCATGCCAAGTTAGGTCACATAATTTTATCTTAGTAGTACAAAAGGAATGGAATTCAACTTTCAAATGTTGTTTCATATATATATATATATATATATAATTTTAAAAATACTACCGTAATCCATAAAACTGCAAGTTGCACAAGCCAACAAGCATGAATTGATTCCTAACTGTGTAATTTGAGCAAGACTTACTCTGAGAATTTCAACTCATTTGAGCAAATGACCTACTCTTAGAATTCCATGCTGAAAAACTCAAAACCACTTACTTCACAGAACAGTGGAGAAGATTAAACTACTAATCCTCTAAGTGCACTGGATATAAACATAACTGTATTGGAAAGGTAATGTGATGGCGGGGAAAGCCAGTGCAGACTGCAACCGGTGAGTTCTAGAGCTGACCTGAGTCCAGACCACTGCAATCCTGGGTTCCGTGTGTCCATGTCTGCTCTTAATTAAATATAGAGGTTACTACTGTCTGAAGGACCAGCCTCCAACAGCACAGGGCTTTGAAAGGAGTCCACGGAGTTGGCATAAGCTAAGACTTTTTTCTATCTGAACAGTATTAAAGAAAAGACATTTACACACTCTCTTGATTTTTTTTATTTATTTGCCAACCTCTTCTGATGGACCAACAGGGCTGGACTAGGCTAGCTTGGCTTCCCAGGGAACAGCTGTACAAAAGCATATTTATAGATTGTTACATAAAGTGTTTTCTCATACCAAGGTTCCCAGCCTTAATTTACCTGTCTTACTGAAGGGGAGCATCACATACCTCCATGACTCTAGTCCTTCAAAATGTGTTGTGTGCAATACACAATAAAGAGTCCTAGGTGTGTTGGAGGTGTCTTGCGGAAAGCTGCAAGGCCCCCTCAGCAAAACAATCATCGTTTTCCACAAGGCTTCTTCAAGGTCAAAGTACTTCTGAAAACATCTCTTCACTCCAATCTCTAGCCTATACAGTGATTTTGCTAAATCCCTACAGAGCACAGGTAATATGTTTTTCATTTCCCTTACATGATTAAAAACAAAGTCATCCCAATATCCCACATATATTTACATCTAAGTAACTTATTGCAGATTAGTAGAACATGAGCATACAGAAAGTATCTCTTCATAGCTAATTCCCTTGCTGGTGGGCTGCACACCATTCCTACCAAAAACAAACAAACAAACAAACAAACAAAAAACCCCACCCATTCTATGATCTATCTAGGAAGTTAATATTACAAGGAAGCCTAAAGGAATCACAAACTTAAACTTTTTGACATAAAAGAGAGTCAACTGTATTTCATCTTTAGGGTGTATACCCATTTATCACTAGTTTCTCATATCAGGAAATTGAGGGCAGGAATGGGCATAAGGAGTTACTATCTTTTAAACATTAAGAGAATTAGGGCCAGCCTGGCCCCAGGAGAATTCAATTGTTCTCCTTAATCATTAATGTAAGATGTGATCTAAAACAGCTCCTAGGTACAACTCATAGGCCTTAGCTGTGAAACATATCCTTGTATATATTTTTATTCATCAAAGCTTTATATAAGCTAACATTATTATCAATTAGATAGTACAGCTTAGGAAGAAAGTCATCTTCATAATATTCCACAGGTAAAATTGCCCAGTAGAACAGGATATTTCCATGAGATAAACACATTATCTTACAGGCAGTGGGGAATCTCCCATACCTGTAAACAGAAGTTTCTGTCCTACAGCCATTCAGTCCCAAAGAAACACACAGAGGTTTATATTAATTATAAACTGTTTAGCCTATTAGCTCAGATTTATTATTAACTAGCTTTTACAACTTAAATTAACCCATAATTCTTATCTATGTTTAGCCATGTGGCTTGCTACATTTTCGCAGTAAGGCATTCTCATATTGCTTCCTCTGTGTCTGACTGGTGACTGTGTCTCTGCTTTTCCTCTTCCCAGAATTCTCCCTGTCTGGTCATCCTGCCTNTTTTACAACTTAAATTAACCCATAATTCTTATCTATGTTTAGCCATGTGGCTTGCTACATTTTCGCAGTAAGGCATTCTCATATTGCTTCCTCTGTGTCTGACTGGTGACTGTGTCTCTGCTTTTCCTCTTCCCAGAATTCTCCCTGTCTGGTCATCCTGCCTGTACTTCCTGCCTGACTACTGGCCAATCAGTGTTTTATTAAACTAGTACAAGTGACAAATCTTTACAGTGTACAAGAGCATTACACCCAATTCAACCATGCCAGGTAACAGAAGAAGAACAATAGCAAACATGCAAAGGGCACCGCAGAAGCAAGAGACATTCCAGGGTCTGTGGTCTCAGGGGCCTTGCCTACCCAATAATTATCCATCAGGGGGTTGCCTCCTCGTAGGCCAACACACGGAATCTCAATCACCGCCCACTGCTCTTCTTACATGGACATAGGCAAGAAGTAAATATGGACTGGTGAGTATCCACAGTTTCTACATCTAAGAGCTAACTGATACCCTTTGGCCATCTGTAGAGACTATGCTGGAATGTATCAGGAACCCCATCTTCAGGCTTCCTAAGCCAGCACCACCTTTCATTTCCCAAGTTAGCTGTTCCCTCCCTTCCATCTTTCCTCTCTCTTTGAAGAGTAACTGAACATTATTCCACACTTATTTGAGAATATGGGGTAAAGCAAAGAACAGAAGAGAACATCCCTCTGATATTTGAATTGTCATCTTGAAGAATGGGAAACTGTTAAACACACATCACTTGAGCGACTAATAGAAATGCAATAAAATACTAGCCATCACCTCCCCCAAGTAGCTCTCACTTTGCAAGAGCGTCAAGTATCTTCAAGAGTTCCCCAGCCATTTTCTGGAACCGCCACAGGATATCAGGAATCTGCTAGTACAAGGTACATGTCTTCTGAGACACAGCAACTCTATTTGTAATGAACATAGACTCTAACCACTACATATATATATATATATATATGTCATCATTCTGAACCAAGTAAAAGTGGCCATGCCCTGGTTGCATTCTGCATGGAAGAGGTCATATAAACTTTCATAGGCACAGAGCAAAGAAAGTCAAAACCAACACACAGTACGTTGGTTGGAGAATTAGAGAGACCAAAAAAAAAACCTTTTCTATAGATTTCTCATTGCATCCAAGCTTTAGGGCTGGTGGGTTAGAGGTCACCACCTAAGGTCAGCAATACATTCCCTGAGCTTTGATAGTCATGATAACATTAAGCAGATACGGAGGTGAAAAAGAAATGGTTAGTAGGAGGGCAATAGCCAAGGTGATTCCGCTTCTGGTCTGCAGTATCCCATCTCCCTACAGCGTCCTGCCCCACTAACGCCCAGCAGTCCGAAGGATCTTCACTATGATTGCAAACTTCAGCTCCACACACCCCCTGCTGTCTTCAGAACTCAATCACTCATGTTTCAAGACAGAAAGAACCCATCGTTCCTCCTTTGGACATTAGAGGTTGAAAGGAAACTACATAACAATGCCTTAAAGAGTTAGGGTACACTAAAATCTTGCCATAGTTATGGATAGCTGTTTTATAATTCTGGCTTTCTAATGAGAGAACCATTCAGCAGAATGAGAGGTCATGGGGACCAGGCCCCCAGACTGTGTTGAGCTCAGCCCCTTATTTCAGACTCTGACATGTTCTTTGAAAGGAACCACGGCTGTTCCTTTCATTAGAATTCTCTCCTCCCCTGTTGCAAGTATACTCCTGTCCACTAGACACACCTAGGCCTGTCTCACCCAGTCCCAGAAATGGATCTTTACTCAGACAAACTCCACTCCAACATTCTATTCTATGAACTGGATTTATAACACTCATAGCTATAAACGGCCATGTCATATAGCTTTAAATATAGATGTCTGCACTAACTGGGCAGATGAAGTGAAAATTCTGGGCCTGAACAGGCTGCACTACTCAGAAATCTTACATCAATGATTATTAACCTCTCATTCCATAGGCCACGCTTTCCTGGTGCATGACACATCTTAAGAGTCCACACAAGCCTCGGGGAACTTCTCTTCTATTCAAGAAGAGATGACAAAATGTTCAGGAGTATGAATGATGTTTGATTGCAGATGGAAGCTTCACTGTGCTTCAGTCCACTAAAGTAGCGAAGCGCTCAGTGTTATTGTTAGCTCCGGTCTACCGTGCATCACTTATACAGCAAAGAGGACAACTCATCAAAATCCATCAGCCCTCCAAACGCCAGCAAAACTAACTTGGGAAGACAAGGTGGCTTTATTACAAGTACAGTGTGACAGAAACATGGTGGTCTATGCCTGTAATTCCTGCATATGGGAGCCTGAGGTAAGAGGACTGTAAGTTTGAGGCCAATCTGATCCACACAGCAGGATTGTGTAGTTCCCAGCCTGAGACCCTGTCTCAAAAAGAAAAAGAGGAATAGGGAAGGGGAAATCTCAAGAACACAGAAAAAGTAGAGCAATATTGGATTTCAGAGAGAACATAGAAGCTGTCTGGACTCCACTTGCCTCTGTCTGTCACAGCTGTTCCTACCTTCTCCTGGAAACCATCTTCCTCCATGTAGAGAACACGGCTACTCAGTGGTCCTATCGCTCTCAGAGAAGAAAAGGCTCTCCCCTGGTCACCAGAAAGTCCAAAGAAAACAGGGGTCATCAGTGAGAGCCAAGAACAGGCAGCCCAAAATCCCAAGTCATTTCCAAAGGAGATGCTATTAGCATGCTATGTGCACACAGTTCCTGTTCAGATCGTGACATTTGCTGAATTCACAGGGTAAAACTAAAAGGATAAGTAATAAAAGAAGTTGAAATCGAAACCAAAAATGGAGAGACCAAAGAGGTTATTTTTTTTAGTTAAAAATAAGCAGGCATTGGGTTTAAATCAGAGTTGGATTGAATATCACAGCAGTGTAAAGTGAGGGAAGGGAAGTTGTTTGTGACAGTCTGATGGCTCCCCACGATAAGGCGCTGATCCCCATCTTTAATAATAACCAACAATAAGTATGCCGAGGACTCGCCTCTCTTTCTAATATTGTGGTTAAAGTTGTGCCGGCCGAATCCAATGCAATTACTGCTTAAGACGGAATGGATGGAAACCCCCAGCTTCTGCACATTAAGAAGATTCAGGGGATGAGAGAAGGAAGGAGAAAGACATAATAATGCTTTTATGATTATTACTTGCATTGTTATCATTTGGGTTGTTATAATTATTAGTATGATAATTACTTTTTTATTGATACTTCCTCACGTTTGTCTTGAGATGGAAACAATAACTGCCCAACTCTCCTTGTAAAAGTGCCAAGGGAGTAGTTGGAAGTGACGATGTGCAAGGCTTTCTCTTTTGTGTTTGTTCTGCCGGGTTCTTCCTCTTTCTGCCTAGGAAGCCTGCATCGCAGAATACAAAAGCACATATCTTTCCCAAAGCTGTTCGGTCCAAAAGCAACTTCTTTCTCATGCAATGATGTATTTGAGAGATTATCAATCCCCCTCCCAATCCGCCTTGCCCAGTTTCTATTTGTAGAGTTAATTAAGAGGGCCTGGCTGGGGTTTCTATGCCCATGTGTCATTTTTGTCCTTGTCTTGGTGCTCCATGGGCATCCCTGATTGAAGGCTTATATGGCTGCGTCTTATGTCATCAGTGTGTTTGGAGAAGAAGAACAGAGATGAACTGAGCTATATCTGAATGATCCTATTTGATGGAAATTTAATAGGAACTGGTAGATTTTAATATTACCAGAAAGCTGTAAAGAACTTGACATTTCAATTTGTTTCTGAGTCATTCAGATAGCTGGACAGAGCTGGGAATCTACATACATTAAGAAGCTTTCTGACAGCACACTGCGGAGGAGAGGGAAAGAATGAGCTACGTGGTTCAGTCATGCATGGGAACCACACCAGCAACCCGTTCAAGCCATAGAGATTTCAGTTCTGTCTACCAGCCGGCAATAAACAAGTGCATTACTCTGTAGGATTATTGCACAGAAACCCTGTAACTTTGGGGAGTTTCTGGTACCTGCCATCCCTGGTTGCAGGATAAGGTGCCACCTGCCGTGGCCTGGGCAGGGATGGGCTTCGTGCTTAGTGCATCCTCTAGCCGCTAGTAATTTAGTCCCTTCAGCAGCAGCACTATTCTCCTCCTCAGGACCTCCTCAGAGCTCACCCCCTCCAGACTCGGAAAGCAGCGGCTTCAGCCTCCCTTCCTCCAAGGCTGTAGAGACTGGACGCGTTGCCTCCTAGACATTCGTCATCAAGGAAGATCTCATTTTGTTACCGAGAACGATGCAGTATTGTCCTCTCTGGCACCTGCCTGTCTGACGCTGAGGAGCTCTGCTCCCAGCCACCAGGTGCCCCAGAGTCCTGCTCAGGAAGCCCTAGCTTCATATGGAAGAAAGGAAACAAGGCTTTTTTCTAATGTGCTTTTAACACAGAGCACACGTCTGATCTCCCTTTAAGTAGCCTTAATAATCCGCTTTAAAGAAGATTTGATTTCCAATTCTCATTAGAGGATGACATACGTAAGATCACTTAAGTAAAGGTGGTTTTTCAATTTGTGTACACATAACTTCCAGAGGAAAGCAATTGCACAAGGAGAAGTTTGCTAAACTCGGACGTGAATGATAACCGCGGAAAACAGACAGTTAGCCCGCGTCCTTTTAACTCCTCCATCACAGGAACGAAGAGACCACACTCATCACTCGATGACTCTGGGATTGGAACACCTGAGATGACCTAGACAGGTTGTGACTGGTCACACGTCCCCGGCTTACCCCTCCCTCATAGACGGCAGCCCCCATGGTTTTCCACGCTTGTTCATCTACAAAGTTATTTCTTCAGCAAAGTCTACAGCTCAGCTCTGGTTTTTGAGTCACTTTTTGTTTTAGTTCTCTGTTTGTCTGATTGTGTGCATGATGTAATGCATGCCTCCCACGGGCTGGCCTCCTACTCTCAATTCTTCTGGCCCCATCTCTCCAGCGCTGGGATTACAGGACAGCACCATTGTGCAAGACTTTGTGGCTATTTTGTTTGTTTGTTTGTTTGAGATAAGTTAACCAGCAGTCATGGAGTAAAAGCAGGGCTTCCCTTTGGGTGTGCGTGTCCTAACTCCTGTGCACAGTGAATACGCTCCTCACATGAGAAAACACCTACAGGTATGAGAAAGAAACAGCGTCCTTGATGATGCAGCTGGGTGCAATGCTGTCGAAAAGGATCCTTACAAGATGGAAGCAGAGGACGGAACAGCCACGGAAGAGGAGGTGGAAGATGACAGTAGCAGCCACCTATAGAGACTGACCCTTGAGCTACCTCCCTAAGTCTCCATAAAGAACAAGCCCACCAACACCTTGACTTTAACCCAGCCACAGGATGCCACACCTCCAAAAATCTAAGAACACCAGTATAGTTTCAAGTGACAAGATTTATCCTAACTGCTTATAGCAACAGGATATTAACATGTCAGGAAGTGAATATTTTATTATCTCACAAAGATATAAAAAACTCCTAAAATTAAGAAGGTATTTTTAAGCTCCAGGACTTTATTCATTTAGGAAGCTTATATATGCACTAATATAATTATTACAATATAATCCCAATTTCAAGGTTAAATAAGGTAATTTATAAAAAAATTATTGAACTCCTACTATATAAGACATTATATTGTGAGAAACAGTGGCATAAGGTGCATTCTCCTCAAACCACTATGTTTTAATAATAAGAGAGAAAAATATACAAAATTTAGTTACCTTGAGATTTATATCTTTTTCACTCCAAAATCTTTTCTGGTGAGCAGTGGGTGTTTTGTGCTTTCTATTGACCTGTGCAAATTAAGCTCATGGGAAACAACAGTGTTGGAATTGTCATGAAAGAGCTGGTGATAAACAATAATGGCATTTTAATTTAATTAATAGCCTGAGAGGAGAAAAAGAAAGGGGAGGAGGAGAAAAGGAGTGGCAGTGGGAAAGACGTGGAGGAGGAAGAGCTGCCAGACAGATTTCCAAAGAGGCTGACATGAAGGGTGAGTAGGATTTCCAGGAGAGGATCCAGGGGTACATCAAGGTGTGGCTGGCCCTTAACAGGACAAGTTCATTACTCAGTTTACCCGGACTCATCAGGGTCTTGAAAGATCTTCAGGCCTGAAGGTCTGTTTGGAAATTCTGGGTTCATATAGAGATGATCAACCTTACACTCTAGTTAGCCTGACATAATAGGAACTGGAAGCTGAGATATCCAAACACAGAGAGCCAAACGAGGACTCTCTTTGGTTCAGGACTCATTGTACAACTATAAAATAACATGGCCCATAAAATGTGGTAAGAGCCAATGGTAGGTTCTATGGTACCTATTATTTACATAGGAAGTGTCCCCGAAAAAGGCTCATGTGTTGAAGAACTGCTGTCCAGTTGACGGTGCTATTAAGGAGTAATAGGTAATGAGGGCTCTAACCTCACCCATGAACTAGCCCACTAATGAGGTCATAGCTTAGTGGGCTATGGAGACCCAGTGGGAAAAAGTAGGTGATTGGGAGCATGGGTTTGAAGAAGATAATCTTTTCACCCTCTCTCCTTTTTTCTCTCCCTCTCCCTTCTTCCAGTTTCCAGGAAGTGAAAACTTTGCCTCGCCACACCCTCTCTTGCAGGATACTCAGTGTCACCACAATGCAGGAACAATAGAGCCAAGCCACCACAATGGAAACACCTAAAACTATAAACCAAGATAGACACATTCTCCTTTATGTCCTCAGATACTTTGTCACTGCAAGGGAGACCGCTACAGCAGGGCACAGAAATAAGTGGTGGTGGTAAAATTCCTAAAAATGAAAAACTCACAGAAATGAGCTCATGAAGGGTGACATTGTTGGGAGGAATAGAACCACTTTCACGCTGAGAGACATCAGGGCAGCATAGGCAGGAGTTTCTGTCCTGCCAGCAGCTCCCAAAGAAAACACACTGAGGCTTATATTAATTAGAAATGCTCAGCCTTATTACTAGCTAGCTCTTCCAACTTAAATTAACCCATTTCTGTTCATGTATGTGCTGAAGCAAGGCTCGGGGCTTTTACCTATCCTGCCTGTCCTGCTTCCTTTCCATCTGGCTGGTGACTTTTCTCATTCTGCCCTCCTTCCCAGAACTCTCGCAGTCTGGTTCTCCCGCCCAACCTCTTCCCTGTCCAGCTATAAGCCAGTCAGTTCTTTATTAACCAATGAGTACAATACATATTCACAATATAATAAGGATTATCCAGCAGCAGTGCAGAAATGATGTTGGCTGTGTGCCAGTGGTGAGAGAGTTACAGGGCAATGCAAGGAAACATCACAGAGAGAGGAGTATTTGAGGGCTTCAGCTTACAGCATTCCTGCGCAAGGGGACTGTGGGAGCTAATTGTAGTAATCTGTGGATTCACACCAGCAAGACTGGGCATTTAGACCAAACTGAATTAAATTCTAAGAACAAATAACTCTTATTGAGAACTTAGGAGCTGCTAAGTCCAATTCTAAGGACTGGTACCCTATTCAGTCTCTACATTTACCATGTGAAATGTGGGTCTCCATTTTGTAAATAAGTAAATAAAAGCAGAGACTATGACTTCCTCAGAACCATGCAGAGAGGAAGCAGTAGTTCTCAAGTTAGATCTTCTTTCCTATGATATCAGTACCACTACCTTAACCTTCATTCTAAAACCATGGCAAGCCCTGGTTGTCAGCAAGGCTAGTGGTATAGTCCACCTTCAAGTTCTATCCCAAGTTGACTGCCTTTACTACCACTTCCGTTGCTCACCTAACCCAAGTCACCATGTCTCACCCGGATTATGAGAACAGCCTCCTACTTTTACACATGACCCTGCCGCAGAAGAGTCTCTTTTCCATACAAATATGCCACACTTCACAACAAACTACACCTTGAAGGATCCATATGGAGAAAAGAAATGGCTGGCACAGCTACTCATCAAAGAAGTTAAAGACAAAAATCACTGTGAAACACCACTGCATAACCACCATGAGATTGCTTCACAGGTAGAAGTCAATGCCAAGTATTTCAAGTATAGGAGCAACTGAAACACACTGCTGGGTGCAATCACAATAGAAAATTATTTGTTAGCTGGATGTTTTGTTTTGTTCTCGTGGTCAGGACAAAATTTCTGACAGAAGCAGCTTACGGGAGGAATGGCTTTTATCAGCTCTTGGTTTCAGGTATTTCCTTTTGTGGTGTGGGGGAGAGGGCTGGGACACGGTGGTGGTAAAATATGTGACAACAGTTGGTCACACAGTGTGGTCAAAGACCAGGAAGCAGAAAGTACAGGCAGAACCCCGAGTAGACAGAATCTTCAAGGGGCCACCTTTCCCCTTCTGACCTGCTTCCCTCACCCAGGCCTCATTTCTGTTCCCTCCAAACTGGCCATGCTTGTCCCTTTACTGTTCCTGCCTCAGGGTCATTGTGTTTTTTCTGCTTCTTTCCGTTTGTTTTTGTTTTCTTTTCTTTTGTTTTAATTATCTAAATAGATTGTTCCTTTTTCTCCTTTAAAGCATTATGCAAATTGTATTTTGGGTGAGAAATTTTCTGATCACCTCAGTTAAAAAGGCAACTCACCAAACCCCAAAATCTACTTTTTCTCTTTTCCTGCTTTATTTTTCCTAATGGAATATATTCTTTTAATTTTCTATTACATTAGTTTCTTTTCTCATTGCTTGAAAAATTTGCCTAGCAAATGCAACTTGAAGAAGAAAATGTTTATTTTGGCTTACAATTTGGGGGTATAACCCTTCGTAGATGGAGAAGTCACAGAGATGGGACTGTGACGTGACTGGTCAAATTGTGTTTATTCACAGTGAGGAAACAGAGAAATGAATTCTAGCACTCACCTCCCTCTCCCCTTTCCCCAAAGAGAGGGTGCCACCCACATTCAAGATCATAATTTCCTCCTAATTTAAACCTTAATATACACACCCAGAGATGTATCTCTTAAATGATTCTAACTACAGTCAGGCTGCTAAAGATGATGAACCACTGAAACTCCGCCCATTTCAAATTTTGACATCACTTGATATCAAAACATTATATCCCTGTCCCCTACAATCTCATTTTCATTTCATAATCTCTTGTGAGATTTAAGAAATCTCTTAACTGTGTATCTCTACCCCCCAAAAAAAGCATGTTTTCAAAACAATCATCGTCATTCCAAATGACAGGAATGTGAGCATGGCAAGGAAATACCAAACCAAACCAAAGAACCAAAGCAAGAACAAAACCCAGCTAGGAAGACACTAAATACCATTCCTCCATGCCTGGTATTTGGAATTAATAATGGAATCATCTAGACTCCAAGGGGCTTTGCCATCTGCAGTATTAAAGCCTCTCGCTTGGCCTACTCCACTCTGTGCCTTCAACTTTCCCTGACAGCCATCCCACAATCCTGGGATCTCCAATACACAGGGCACACTATTATAATTTAGACTTTACCTTCCTAGCTTCATGTACTGGACCCTCAAGGGTCTCCTTGAAGAGAAGCCAACCCTGCCACTTTGTTTGGACACAGTAATAACCTTGGTGCAAAACTCTGTGACTCCTTAATCTGGCACTATGTAAACAATTCCAACAAGATCAGCTCAAGAGGCAGTGTGACTCCCTTCTGTCTTCAGCTGTAGTGATCTCTGTACACTGTGGTGACTTCACATGAGAGAACACTTTCCTAGGCTGTTGTTTTTATAAGCAACTCAGCCACTTTCCCCATTCAACTCTGAATTACATGGTTGGATAGGGTCATGCATCCTCGGGGCACATTTTCTATTGTTCCAATTTAGAGGGCAGAGTTTTTCTTTAATGATGTTAGGCTCTTTAATAATTGCACTTGCTTCTCAGTACCCTCCTTGTTTACAGTGTTGAACTCTGCTATGTTCCTTTCTTCATCAATTCACACATGTTTATTATCTTTCACATTCTCTCTGTTTCTCCCTCCCCCTCATATTGTAGACATGGATATTATAGGCATGGACAAAGCATGAGCAGTAGTCATGCCATAGACTGAATGCTAGACAGTCTGGGAATTTGCTCTGCCAAATAAATTAATTCCAAATTAATGCCAAATAAATTAATTCACTACTTTTGTTGTGTTGTTGTCATTGGCATCGTAGTTGTTGCCATTATTTGAGACTGATCTCACGTAGACTCAGCTGGTCTCAGAGACTGTGTAGAGGAGGATGATCTTGAACTCCTGATTCTCCTGCCTCCACCTCTCACGTGCTAGGATTGCAAGTGCACATCACTATGCCCAATTAGTCAGTCCATTACTCTTGAGTTTAACCTTACTTGGATGACCTTTAACTTCTGATTCTCCTACCTCTACCTATCACATGTTAGGATCACAAGTGTGTGAAACACCTTCATAGACCCTGTCAGAGGCCCAAAGGCAAGTTTCCATGGTGATTCTAAATCCAACTGACAATGAAAATTAGCAATCGCAGACATGCTGTGTGTATGTATTTGTGTGTGTGTATATGTGTGTGTGTATGTGTGTGTGTGTGTAGAATTTGTTTCTTGGTTTTTCTGTGTATTTCCTCCATACAAAATCAGCTCTCTGGGGGTAGGGATTTATACTTACATGGCTAACTGATAATGCGTTGTCATTGCTAGGCACTTAATAAACATTTAATGAAATTTTTGAACCAATGATGATTAGGTTTTACAACTTTATTACATCTGTTCCTTACAGGGTTTTGTCTTATTTAATCTGCTGCATATAACAGATAAGTTATGCATTTGTTTCTTAAGGTATCAAAACAAATTACAACAAACTTTGTGGCTTGAAAAAGTTAATTTGTTCTCTCAAAACTCTGGTGGGCAGATGCCTTAGTCATAAAGCAATGAGGCCACACTACCTCTAAAACCTCTAGTGAAAAGTTCCTCTTCCCAATTCTGGTGCCTCCTAGTATTCCTTGCCTTATGACATAATTCAAAAATCTGCTTTTGTCTTTATCTGGTGTTTGCTTCTGTTTGTTTTTTCTTTCTTGCATCTGTCTCTTATTAGGATATCTGTCATTTATTCAAATTCACTCTAATCCATAAAGAGTTTACCAAAAAGTGCCTAACTCAATTTAATCTCCAAATAAAACCACACCATTTAAGTAACAAATACACACAGCTCATAGGACAGACAAGAGGGGGTAACCATCAGCTGGCTATGGTTAGAAACTGTCTTAATTTTTATTGGTTTTTTAACCATAAACCCTACCAAAGTACATAATAGAATGTTTTCTTAATAAATAATGATTACTTAGGTAAGCATATAACTAATGAATTTATATTAAATTTAACAAGGAACACATCTAAGCGTAGTAAGAATGTGGTTTAGATCTGTGTAGTCAATAAGAACAGAAGACAAAAAGAAGATAAAAGACCTGGATAAGGAGGTCAGTGCGAGACCAAGGCAGAAAGGACTGCAAGTGTCTGGACCATTACAACTTCTGTAGAACAGGACTCACAGAAAGCAAAAGACAAGCATGTGATACACTAGAAACAAATGTGAAGGAGACCAGATGATGTTAGGTAAGAGTGAGACTATGTGGAAAACTAGAAAATTAAACTCAAATATATTGGGCTTAATGGAAAATAGACAAAGAAGGAATGGGTTTTGCGTGTTGCTATAATGGACTGAAACTTACGGTTCTGGGAAAGCAAATAAACTTAATGATGATAGTTTAATAAAAATTCATGATTAAGAGTTTAAAAAATTTCTGCTGTATGTGGTTGCCAGCAATCATTGATTACGTTGATTATGCAGCTTTACAGTTAGGCTAGTGATCCAAATATTTTCTAAGCCTCTTCTCACTTTACAGGAGAAAAATGAAGAAGTAAGTCACTAAGCATAGTGACTTAAAAGCTCAACAGAATTGGTGACTTGGACTAGCTGATAGTTCCAGAATCCTGTCTGTATTCTGAAGAGAGAATGTTTTGCTCACTTTCATGCCAGCAGACTACCTAAGATCAGTTCTATGACAGCATCAAGACCCCACCTTCCAATGATACAGTTTAAGAAAAATTGGTGGAGTCAAATCCTTGAGCTGTTGATTCTTGTGTGGTCTCATGAAACAAAAACTATAGACTTATACATCCCAGATATCTGGTTTGGGGATATGGAAAATTTACATCTTAGAAATAGTTCACTTCTTAGGTGTAGTGTAAGGGGAGCAGGCCTGCTTTTCATCCCACTCAGCTCCCGCATGGCTAGCTTATACCCTGAAATAACAAAACACAAATTGTACTCATTTAAGCACTGCCTGGCCCATTATATCTAGCCTCTTC
>LOJH01038997.1:8670-18944 GCA_001685095.1 Ellobius talpinus | reverse complement strand
TTCCTTCCTTCCTTCCTGTATGTCTTACTTTAGTGCTGTCTCCATGTCTGGCTAGCTGCTGTCTGGCTTCTGGCCCCGGTCATATCCCTCTCTTTTTCCCTTGTTATCTTCATTTTTCTTCTTTTCTCTCTTCCATTTATTCTCTCTGCCTACCAGTTCCACCTATCCCTCTCCTGCCTAGCTACTGACCATTCAGCTTTTTATTAGATCACTCAGGTTGGTACCTTAGGCAGGCAAGGTGACACATCTTTACACAATTAAACAAATGCAGCATAAACAAATGTAACACACCTTTACACAGTTAACGTCATATTCCACAACACAGAATGATCACAATCTTATATAAAGTGAAATGCTATTTGCATATTACCAGTGAAATTCTTCCATACACTTGAAGCCATCATTGGTTACTTATGGTGCCCAATACAATGTAAATGCTGTGCAACTGTATTGATCATGGAACAATGACAAGAAAACAGTCAATACATGTTGAATACAGATGCAACCTTTACAGACTAACATACAAACTTTGTATAAATGGGGAAGATTGGAGGAGCTAGAGAATCCAAGTTCAATCCCTGGGACCCACAAGATGGAGGAGAGTACCAATTCCTGTAAGTTGTCCTCTGACCTCCACAAGCATCATGAGGCATTTGCAAGCATGTACATACACAAATAAATTAAAGTGATAACAAATTTTAAAGAGGATATCCAATTGAATACAATAGGAGCACGGAACTGGGGAGAGATGCATCTGGGAAATTGCAGCAAGCTACCACCCAGTAGCTTGCACAGCACTGCATTGCCTGGATTCACTGTTCCGTTAAGCATGTGTGTCAAAGTCTAGTTCTTCTTTGGAAATTTCTGGAAGATAATTTATTTTATTTTTAACAAACCTGTTCAACCTGTGGGTGACTGAGTTTCTGACTTCCTACTTTGGCCCTTGCATGGGCTGAGACAAAGTAGCTGGAGAAAGGGGAGCCAGATCACCAGGAGCCAGACCTGAGAAGGATACAAATGGCTGCCCGACTTATAGCCAGGCTGCAGGATTTTGTGTTACAAAAATGGGAGTCTTTCCTTTCTGTTCCTCGTGTGTCTATTAAATTCTGTGCAGCATAAAATGATTGTGAGTAGTTTTTCTGTTTGTATTTGTTTGTTTGTTTGTTTTAATTGTACTTATATTATTTGAAGTCCATTCCTGGGGTGGGGTGGTATTTTTTACTGTTATTCTGATGTTGAATTATAATTGTGGGTTTTTTTTTCTGTCCAGTTTAATGTAGAATAGTGGCAGCTCAGGCAGTGGAAAGTAATTACAGAATGCAGGGGGACAAGCTTTGAAGAAAAAGGTAAACTCTATATGCTCCCCCCGAGATGTCAAGAAAACAATAGAAACCTCTGGACTGCTCCTTGAGCATAGTTCATTGATACCAAAGGCTCTCCTGTTAGTATTGGAGTTCTATGAAACTGATAAAGACAGACCCAAACTAGCTTGCCTAGGTTAACTGAGGACCATTAACTCTTTATTCTCATAGTTGTTCCTCAGGGTAGGAAGTTAATTTCTAAGTTCACACTGAACAATCCAGCATTAGATTTCTGTGTAATATCTATCTATCTGTCTATCTATCTATCATCTATCTATCTATCTAATCTAATATCTAGATAGATATAGAAAGAAATCTATATCTAGATAGATATAAAAAGAAAGATAGATAGATAGATAGATAGATAGATAGATAGATAGATAGATAGATATAGACATATGGCTCACAGGCATTTAAAATACTAATTTGATATTTCACTAGGGCCTTGGAATTGAGGCAAATACATAAGTATTAGAATGATCTCTTTCTCTGATACTTGAGCATGGCAACCAACTACAGATCCCCAAGTAGGCAAGATTTAATAAGCATGGCCTGAGCTCCTGGAATACATGGTGGCCTTGGGCTGACCACCACAGTGTTTCTTGTGATGCCAAAGGCCTTGTCAGGAACACTTAAGTTTGAAATGTATGACCAAGAGAAGACTGGTTCTCTCTCCATTGCTGATTAGAAATGTTGCTCTTCACTTTTTTGAACTCTTTGATTCTGTAGTTATTCTCATCAAAAACCATTCAGGCTTAGCACTGGGTTCTCATTTAGGTTGCGAGCTGGCTGCAAGATGCCAAACTGAGTACTCCTGGCAACACAGTGTTTCATTCTGTGCATAATTCTCATCTATTGTGTAGCTGCTCTGAGAAAGGTTTATTGTGCACAACTCGCTGGAATCCTTGCTGTCTGGCCTCTCCTGGGGCCAGGAAGGCAAAGCTGAACTCCCGGCGCTGAAGTTCTATGGGAGGAGATAGTTTTGTTTGCGGGATCAAGGAGTTCCAGAGCTGAGAACACATTTGTTTCCTAGATGAAGGGCAGGCACTGCAGGTGCTCAGGAGCATGTCCTACAAAGGCTGAGACTGAGCGCTCCTGCTGTCTGAGCCTGTGTCTCCAGTCTTAAAGAAACACAGACGCAAACGAACACATTTTATTGAGTGGAATTTACACCAGGCTCCTGAGAATCGGGCAAGAGAGTAAATAACATTTTCCTCATTTATTATGTTGCTGCCTCTTTATGAACTACCTCATCGCATGTGAGGCCAGTGAGCAGCCAAGCTCTGAGTAAATAACATCATTAATTCAAATAGAATAAAGTGTGAAACATGACCCAGTCCAATCTGCTATTTATATATTTTAGAAAATTAGAATGATCTCATGTGAAAGTGACAGCAATGTGCTATAATTTAGAAATATATGAATCTTCCAGGGTTCCCAAGATAACATTTTTATGTGCTGATGAAATCTAGACAATATATCTTCTTTAAAAAAATAACCCTTCTGCCCATAAAATACCTTTATTAGAGCTTACCGAGTTTACGAAAATGGGGAGTAATGTCTGTAGTGCCTGTTAAAGTTTGGGTCAGTGTTTGATAGTGATGATTGAGCATATTATTAAAAATTGTGCTTCCACAAAGCAGAAACAATGCTAGCTTTACACAGATCCCCACCGAAAATAAAACATTTAAATTGTAGAGATTATGTACCCAATAAAAATCGTTTTGTAGAAAATGATTATTATTTATTATTTCTTTGTGCTCTTTTTTTCATTTCTCGTCTTTAAGCTTCTTCTGGGAGTCTTTGGGTCTTCTGGTCTTTTTATATAGGTAAGAGCCAGTGAAGCCCAGTAGAGCTGGTACTATAGTCATGCCTGCCAGGGTCAAAATGCCATTCGCCAGCTTTTGGCTGTTCTTAGCTCTGACCATTGCAATGAGCTCCACATCCTCATCCTGCGGTGCCACTGCCGATGGTGAGAGGGATGGTGGAAATCGTCATTTTCCACAGACCACGTGAGAAAAACATGACTGTCATTTGCTTATTGCTCACACAAATGTCTACAAGGCTTTGCTCCAGATCCAGAAGCAGCTGATTTGGGCCAAATTTTATAATCAGAGGATTTCTGGTCAGACAGGTTTCAAGAATGCATTTTATCATTGCCTAATATTTTGGTATCTATGTGGATTCTCTTCAATAATGCGACCATGTCAATGAAAAATTAAGCACTGTAAAACAGAAAGAAGCTGAAGGTCCTGAAGCGAGTCCATGTGTATACAGAATAGTTTTGTTCAGGGAGCTGGAATTTAGAAATTTCTTTATAAGGAAGATACTGGCATAGCATGTTTGACAGAAAGACATAGCACAGTCTTGGCATGACTGCATCAAATTGCTGCACACAGACCTGGCTCCCCTGAATCACCATTGTGTGTGTGTGCAGTTAGGAAGCTGGTGAAGGCTCACTGATGCTAGAAGGACTTGGCCCATGATACAGATTTTAGCTTCTGTTAAATTGTCAAGTTCTACACATATTTAAACTTCTGGATCAAATCCTTTTCAGAGAGAGAGAGAGAGAGAGAGAGAGAGAGAGGAAAAAGAAAGGAATGAAGCAATTGTCTCTTTTCATCCTTGCTTAAGGAAACTCTCTAGTGAAATTAATCTTTTTAGGTTGATCAGGACATTTCACTCAATGTTAATTTCTGAATTTAGTCTACTAATTGATTTTGTTTCCTTCTCTTTGAAAAAAATAGAATGTTAGTAGAATTAAAACTTCTGGAAAGTGATAACTTTTCTCTTATGTGTTCTGGGAATCAGATTTAGTTTTGATTTGATTTTAAAATCTGTCTTGGGTCTGAAAAGATGGCTCAGCTCTTGAAGCACATGCCCTGTGAACATGATGACCTGGCTCAGAGGCTCACCACTGCTGTCAAAGCTAGGCATGGCCGCCAAGTCTGGAGTACTGGAGAGGCAAAGTTAGAGAGGCCTTGGGCTAGACAGTCTAAAGGAATGGGTGAGCTCCAGGTTCCATGAGAAACTCCTTCTCAAAACATAAGGTGGGGATTGACTGAGGAAGACAGCTGATGTTGACCTCTGACCTGCACACACAAACACAGATGTGAATATGTACCCACAGACACATACACACATAAGCACATATAAGAACATGTACATATATGCATTCACATGGAATTAGATAGCATACTTGTCCATCTGCATAAAATACATAACTGGGAGACCAAAGTCCCAAATTATCTTACTTTTGGTCTTGAAGTAGCCCATGACATTGGCTTGACATAGAGCCCAACAGGAGTGAGATATCACCCCCTTTGAGTGATTCTCCCATGGCTCTCCTGTGGGGCTTTAATTGCTTCACTGAATTGGGTTTCTGAGTTTCCACAAGGAAGACATGTGTACCTGACAGCACCAATCAAGGTAAATTTCAGCCCATTTTAAGAAAAGGTCAGAGATGAGGATTTACCTGTCTTTTGTAGAAATTTCAATCTCAGACACCTCCCTCTGTGAGACAGTTAACTTCTGTACAATAGAATTTGTGTTCAGAACACATCCAAACTGTAAATGTTCCAGCGTCTTATGAGACTACAAAGAATGCACAACTTTCAACAACTTTTTTTTTTGGGGGGGGTTCAAAATGTGGTACTGTTTTGGGCTTCCTTCATCTAAAGAGCATGTGAAGCAAGATAAATAGCATTTATAAAAAGCATTCTTTAGATGCCTACTTTTTTATGAAAGCCAGGAAAATATCTAATTTTATTTATATTGAATATGTCTATAGAACTGTAAAAATTGAGTAACTATTTCAAGGGAAAAAAACTGCATAGGATATATAGGAGATTCAGAATTCTTTTTGTTGTCTAGGTTAATATTTTAGTAGAGACTAGCATTGCTGAGGCATGATATTAAAAAGGAATGGGAAGGACATTTTATATATGCTAGCTCATAGCTGATTTTGAAGAAAAAAATGAAGGAATTTTAGTGTCTTAGAAAAAGGGTCAAGAAACTTTATCCATCCTGACAAAATAACTGATTTATCCTAAATATTTGGAAGAGTCTATAAATCAAGAAGCTTGTCACGCTTGTTCTTTCTAGCCATGTTGTTTGCCAAATGCTTGTTTTCTCTAGTCATCTTATTATTGTGTTGCAAAGTGGGGATTCTCTCCCCAGCCCCTTTTAAGCTTGCAGGTCAAATGGCACAGATTTATGGATGTGTTGGAGAGGATTTGTTTAACTGTACAAAGGTGTGTTTCATTTTGTGACTATGTAAAGATGTTTTGCATTTGTTTATATTGCAGAACATGTGTTTAACTATATAAAGATGTGTTGCATTTGTTTAATTATGTAAAGAGTCATTGCTTTTTTACCTTGTCTACCTAAGGCACCTGAACGTTCTAATAAAAAGCTGAACAGTCAATAGCAAGAGAGTAGGTATAGGAAGAACTTCCAGGTAGGGAGAGTAAGGAGGAGGAGGAATTTAGGCTCAAAAAAAAAAAGAAAAGAAGATGGCAGGGAGATGATTCCAGGGGCTAGCCAGACAGACAAGGGGGAAGCAGGAAAGTAGGGCATACAGAATGAAAGAAAGGTAAAAAGCTCTGAGGCAGAATGTAGATGAAACAGGTTAAATTAAACTAAGAGAGCTAGTGGGACAAGCCTAAACTAAGGCTGAACATTCATAATTAATAACAAGTCTCTGTGTCTTTATTTGGGAGCTGGTTGGTGGCCCAAAGAAAATGTCAACTACACTGAGACCCATCTGTCAACCTTCAAGTTTTGTGTAGAATCATAATAGACATCTCTTCCAGTGGTGGCTCCAGGGCCCTTCTTACTCAAACTGCACTGAACAGATTGGAGGTCCCGCGAGGAAAGGACTATATAGCTAGTCCTTCAGAGTCCTAGAAAGTGCACTCTGTCTGTCTCTTTAAAACAAAAACAAGTACGAAATAACAGAGCAGTGGGAAATCATATCTTTGGCTTTTTACTGCAGCAGGCATTTCTAAGAAAATTCTGCTAAGTGAAGATAACCAACTTCAATCTGGCCTCTCCCTTTCTCTGTATATGTTGATGACAGGCTCTCTGGTGTAACACATTACATATATGCAGTGGATGCTGTCGTCAGCCTGTCCTACAGGGAGCAACACGGGGGTTCCTCACTCAGACATCAATGCCATCAAGGTCCTTATAAACACTTTTATAAGCAATAGACATAGAAACTTAGCTGCAAAGTGAAAAAAAAATTGGAATAAGGAAACAAGTTACTATCCTGTAACAAGCCCCATTTAGTTATGGTTTTTTTCTACCTGTAGAACAAAAGACTCCCTCAGTCATTGCCTGCTGCCTTATTTTTTTTAAAATTACAGTAGGCTTTCCATAACATAAAAAATTACTACTTTGTAAAATAAGAGATTATACTGGATTTGTCTGGACTGTTTCATTTATTCTGTGACTTTGCAAATCCACATTTAAATCAAGTATATTCTCCCTCCTAATAAATGTAATGAGAAATTTGAGGTTTGCCAATGCTACTACCATTGTCCAAGTTCGCCCCCAGAAAGGAGTATATGTATCACACATTATTGTTACTACACAGAATCTGGAGCAGATCCTTCTCCAAGAAGAGAAACATCACCCCATCCTCCCACTGTGCTCTCACACTTCGGAAGGGAAAGGAAAGAACAGGATATTTTCTTCACCTTCATGGTGGGTTTCAAGCATCATAACCTAACAACAAGGAGCCAAAACAGCGTGGAGGACTAAGCTTTAAGTTTCTGTTTCTATAACACACTTTAATCAAGTGGAAAACCCCAATGCTAACGATGCCCTTCTGAGATTGAGTAACAGCCGTACCACACACTCTGCTAGTACTAGCAAATTCATAAACTAAAAGAACTGGCAATTTTGCACTCGATTTGTGTCAGCAAATGGCTGGTCAGTGAGAAATCAGATACTAAAGCATTAACATTAAAGATGTTTTCTCAAGCAAGAGATGAGCTCCATTCATGTCAGTGGTTTAAAGAAACGGTTAATAAGCTATCTGGTAAGTTGTCAAGGACTTGTGTTTTTCTCTTCTTAAGAAATCTGAATAGATTACCCTGAATTCATCACTGAAGTTCCCCTGACCATCGGAAGGTCATCAGAGACAACACTGTACTGCCACATTTGACAAGCCTTTAGGCTTGCCCCAGACACACATTACAAAGGTTGTAATTTAAGAAGCATAACAAATGAAGGCAGGTACTAGGCTTTGTGCTTATCTCTAAGTTCCTTGTGTCCCCTAGAAAAAAAGTCACTCTATTATGCTCTTTATACAAGTTTGTGTTAACAAACGTTTTGATAATTACTACCAATAATTTCCAATCTCTGTTTTTTCTTGTGGTTAGTGGAATAAAGAATGGTATTCAAAAGTTTTTATATACTAATGATCTAACTCTCGTGTGTGAGTGTGTCTGTGCCTGCGCGTGCACACATGCACAAAGCACTGTATCATGGAAAGTATGTAGAGATCAAGAAGACAGCCTGAGGCTTTGAGTTTTGCTTTCTTCCTTGTGTTAGATAGGGTATCTTGTCCACTGCTACCTGTACCAAGAGAGCTGGCCAGTGAACTCACAGGAATTCTCCTGTCTCTGCTTTCCATCTTCCCATTGATTACAAACACATGCTACCACATCAGCTCCAAATGGGTTGTGGGAATCTGAACACAAGCCCTCACATTTGTAAGGCAGGCACTTTACCCACTGAGTCATTTCCCCCAGTCGGCTAATTAACTTTGAGTTAATAAAGGAAAATTAAAAGGAGTATGTAAATGGTTTATCAAAAGACCACGTTAAAAAAAAAATAAAATAAATAAAACAAGTGTCACTTATTTATAAAACAAGTATAAAAACACTTATAGCACAAGTGACAGATTTGCAATGACAAACCCTTCACCAAAAATTTATTCTGAGACAAAGTTTCCTTGTCACTGAGATCTGAAAAGGAAAGCATGGCGTCAGTTATTTTGGCAGAAGTCGACACATTAAAGTCAAGAAGGAAAAAATTAGAAGACTCCAACTTCTTCTGAGCTGCATTGTTTAATCAGAAGAAAATGGAAGCATTTCTAGAAAGTTTGCAGGAAATGTGTGACTGTAATACTAGCCCAAGAACACTAACAGACAGATAGAATGAAAACAGAAAATATTCTCCCAATACTTCTGCATTTCTTATAAAAACAAAACAAAGCAAAAAGCCCCCAGAATTCCCATAAACTTTAGATGAAGACTTTTGATGAAAACTACTGGATACTCTAGAATAAAGCTACCTGAGGATGGAAAAGACACTGAACCAGGACCAGAATAATAAACATTTAGATAAAATCAAGATTAGTCAAGATAAAGTCAAGATTTCCTGACTGCCATGGCTACAACATGATAATGGCAGTAAACTCAACAATAAAACTACAATATATAAATTTGATATACAGTAAGTATGATAATATATGACAAAATTTTGAGAAATGCATGAGGAAGCTTGGAACAAGATAAAATATAATCATTTTCATCTCCCTCAGAAAAGATAAATGAAGACGCTCTTCATCCCAGGCTTAAAAACATAAGTAAAAATTACCATTAGAGAGGCTTTCATAACCTATAATTTTCTTTCATTTCAAAGTAGCTATGACTTTGATTGTATGTTAAGATTAATTATTTAAAATAAATATTCATCACCCATTTGATCCAAAAAACCATAAGTAAAAATGGTTAATAAGCAAATGCTTCAAAAGTTCAATATCATTAGCTGACAAGAAATGAAAGTTAAAACTGCTTTGAGATTCTATCTCACCCCCATCAGAGTAACTATTATCAAGAAATTAAATGACAAAAAATGCATGCAAGATTGTTGGAAGGAGGAACCTTTATTCACCGTTGAACTCTGCTAGACTTCTTCCCAAGGAACGTAGCCTTGCTGTTACGAGTCATTGCTTCTCTTTTTACAACAGTTAGAAAAACAAATCAGCTTAGCAGTTCATCAGCAAATGACTGGGTAATGAAAATGTGGTACATACATACACTGAAATTTTATTTGGCTGCAAAGAAAAGTAGAATTATGAAAATTTCAGATCAATGGATGAAAATGGCAAGGTTATATTGAAAAAGGCAACCCAGGTACAGAAAACAACCACCACAGTGTTTTCCCTTATATCTGGACCAGTACAGAAGCTAGGACACTGGAAAGAGACCACTGTATGGGTCTTGAAGGAGTGGGGTAATTGGACATAGGTGTTGATGGGGTGGGAGGGAGGTAGAGAATATTGGGTGAGGGTAACAGGATGCATTATATACATGCCTGATATTGCCACAGAAAAGGGCAATTAAAAGTCAATAATACTATTATGCTGAGGTTTCATATTTTCCCCCTACTTCCTTTACAGTTTTATAGAAATCTTAAGGTACCTCTCAGTTTCCAAAGTCCTTGCTCTGACTCCATGGGTCACTTTTCTCAAACTATTTGCAGGATGTGAAGTAAAGATGCCTTTGGACCAATTCAAGTCAAGGAATTCACAAAAATTTGTGTTATTATAGAAGTTACTATTTCTTACTTGTTTGCTGCCACCATAATGCAATTGGTTTCTATATATTGATCTTGTATACAACCTTGATCAACTCTACTTATTTATTATTTATGCATTTCAGATTTTATCCATATGCAATCATATTATCTGTGAATAAAGATACTCTTTCCTTTCTAATATTTGTGCCTTCTATTTCTTTTTTTAATTGATATTTATTGAGCTCTATATTTTTCTCTGCTCCCCTCCCTGTCTCTCCCCTTCTCCCTTCAACCCTCCCCCAAGGTCCCTGTGCTCTCAATTTAGTCAGGAGATCTTGTCTTTTTCTACTTTCTACTTCCCATGTAGATTATATCTAT
>LOJH01038995.1:0-13524 GCA_001685095.1 Ellobius talpinus | reverse complement strand
TAGCTAACTCTTACATCTTAATTTAACCCATTTCTACTGATCTGTGTATTGCCACATGGCAGTGGCTTACTGGCAAAGTTTTGGCATAACTGACTTTGGCAGCCACTCCATGGCTTCTCTCCGACTCTGCCCTTCTTCCTCCCAGCATTCATCTTAGTTTTCCCTGCCTAGCTAAGTTCTGCCCTGCTATAGGTCCAAAGCAGTTCTTTATTCATTAACCAATAAAAGCATCAACACAGAGACAGAAAGACCTCCCACACCACCTTTATGCCAGCCTGTACCCATTGTTTACTTAGCTGTGTATGTGTGTATGTATTCGTGTGCATGTGAACATGTGTCTGGGTGCTATAATATGTATGTGGAAATCAGAACCAGTTGCTAGCCTGTTCTCTTTTTCCATCATGTGGGTCCCAAAGGAATGAACGCAGTTCTTCAGGCTGGGGGCAAGAGCTTTTAATGGCTCAGCCATGTTGCTAGACCCTCATTTTGTGATCCGGAACTTGAATACAAGAGTTTTCAATATGCATGAGTGTGTGGATGTCCTCTCAACTCTTTGCACATCACTTTATAGTAATACCACACTACCTTCCAAAGTTCCATTCTTCTTGCTTGCTTTGATACTAATATATCACAGTTTTCTCCGCCTCTGCGGAATTTGGTTACATTACAGCTCAAAATAAATTGTCTTCCCACTGGTGAAACTTAAGTGAGAGTTTTGGAAGGGCTGGGGTCTGGGGTCAGTGTTTACAGTCATCCTGTAACCAAACCCAGCTCCAGACTGACTAATGAGCTAGTTTCTATTCACCGAGACCAAATCTGTTATGAAAAAGTACTGACAAGGGAGCATCCCTATAAACCGGGCAGACATACTGAAGTCATGAACTGTGCTCCCAGTGCGGGTACCATAAACTTAGTAATGAATAACAACCTTTGAATGTCTGGACAAGAAAGGTGCCTCGCTCCAGGAGGCATGCTTTCCTTTCTGTAACCAAACTGTGCTCAGCTGATATTTGAAGCCTGACTTCACACTCTCCAGAGCTCCTCTTTGATCTCACACAGTTTAGTCAAATTGACTCTGATATGTTTGCAGATTGGAGTGGGGGTTAGAGAAATGTGGGGGTGGGGTGTGAGCCCATGTGTTTCTCTTCCTCTGGAAATTTGCCAGTATTTGTCCTCTAAGGAAATAAGATTTTCTTGGCTGTTTTGATGGTACGAAGCAATACCTATGCAGCTATTGCCTTTAAATGCTTTGGGAACGAGGATCAAGGAAAAGCTACAAAGTTGGATACAATTTGACAAGTGAAATGTAGGCGGGAAGCCCGTAAGAAATGTGGGCCAGAAGCAGGAAACAGAGTAACAATTGAGTCATGGACTCTAAGTACGGGAAAAGGGGGTTATTACTTCTCCAGACACACATAAGAGAAAATATTAAACTGTGGTTTTCTTGTGTGAATATTGAACCTGCAAAGAAAACGCTTCTCACTTGAGTTTGTCTGACTGAAAACATCAATAGAAATTATGAAGTATTTTCTAGGGTATTGATATCAAAGTAATTTTTGTACTGCTCTTTGTTTAATTCAGTATTTCAATGCTTTTACATATAAGAAATATTTCTTGGTTATATCTTATATACTTCAGTACTAGACATTTGATGTTCTAAATGTGGTCCTTAAAAGTCGTGACACATCACTTACCCCCTTAGCAGTTGGGGTTGGGCAATCTTCTAATATATCTGTGTCTCAGTATTTCCTCATATGAAATAGAGACAACATTAATGCCTTGAAAGCAGCTGAGTGCATGCATGCCACACACTTAACACAGTGCCTGGAATTTCAGAAGGTCTCTTTGTTATCTGCTCTGGGCTTTCTTTCTGCTAGAGTAGTTAGCTTTCTCCCAGCAGAGGAAGGTCAACATTAAAACGAAAGGAACATTTTTTTCAAATTTATTTATGAAGCATTTGTGAATGTGAATAAATGAATATAAAAGTCTGTAATCTTAAAGTCTGCATTCTCACTTGGTATAATTTCTTATTTTAAATGACCAAGGCGAAAACTTGCATACATACAGATCCTCTTGACTTTAGAAAGTACAGCTGGAAGACATTTTGTTGTTGTTGTTGTTTTGTTTTTCAAGATAGGGTTTCTCTGTAGCTTTGGAGCCTGTCCTGGAACTCGCTCTGTAGACCAGGCTGGCCTCGAACTCACAGAGATCCATCTGCCTCTGCCTCTTTAGAGCTGGGATTAAAGGCACGTGCCACCACCACCCAGCTAGAAGACATTCTTAGGATAAAGGATGATATAGAAAATTGTGTTCCCACCTTTAACCTCTGAGGCACAACTAATAAAACATAAATCATATGAGCCATCTCAGACATATCCTATACCTTCAGTTTATCCTTCATCATTTTCTTTTAATTTAAATTGGAGACAAGGGTTGTGTAAACAACTTCTCTCATTACTGTTTTTATGTCAAAAGTAGAATGTGACAAAATTGTCCTTCTTTTAGATTGTTCCTTTTAGCTAGGAGTGCTAAGAAAAGTTTGGGAATGACTTTCAGAGAAACATTTTTAATTGTTTTTAATTTATCTAAAAACAAGCTAAAAAGTTTAATTAACAGGCTCCAAGTAATAGTTAGACCATCATTCCTGTGCTATCAGCTTTCACTTTTATTTACGACGTATATCCCCTTGTGTCTCCTTTATACCTGGGCCCACTATCACTAATATTTCTGTGATATGTGACTAAACCTAAGTGTAAAGTTAGCACCTGCAATCAATGCAAATTAATGATTTCTTTAAAAACAATTTCAATCAGGAAAGCAGCTTTGTAGTTGAAAATCCCATGCTGGCCCCAGAGTGGGAGTGTTTCCAGCCTCTGCTTAAATCCAAAAAAATGCTGCAATCTTCTGGCACAGGCTCACTGTAATGCTTTAAAAACAATTTAGCAACTGTCATTGCTGTAATTACAGTAACTAATTACCATCCTTAGCAAACAAATAGCTTAACATAATACGCAAGCCGAATCAATTTTGAAGAAATGCAAATTCCAAAAGCGAAAAAGGGCATTTTGGCAAACCTGAAAGAGAAGCAGGAAAATAATACACTTTGTTTTATCTGCACATAATTCCCAGGGAATATCATATCATAAATATTTGCATTCAGTTCTTATCAGGACATTTGCATTTGCTTCTTATCAGTGCGCAGACCGGACTCTGCCAGATAGAGAGGGGAGCACCACACCACGCACATATTTCTAATGAATCACGTCTCAGGCCCAGAGAATATTTTGGTGGAACTTTATCACCCAGATGAAGAGGTCATTTGCTCTCCCGGTTGGTTCGTCTTGGAATTGTCTTGAGATTTTGATGCGATTCACCCGATGCAGCGTTTGTTTCTTTCTTTATTGCAGACAAACACAGGAGGCGGTTGTTCTGCTCTTTTTAAACCAGAGAATTCCTTCCAAAGACTACTGTTCAAAGGACATGCCTCCCCCTTGCCTGCTACCTTCTCCCCACTTGCTCCCCAACTTCTACACCAATGAAATAAAATATAAACAACCCCAATTCAATTATTCCAAATTCTCCAGCAGGCTCAGCCATTTTTATTTTGTTGGAATTAGGAAGGAGGGTACAACCAAAGCCAAGAATAAAGTCCTATTCGACCGTCATTATCTTGAAATTTAGTGCCAAATTTTGTTGTAGCTCTGGGGGAGCACATTTGATTAGAGGCAGCATCCTTGGTCGGGGACCGTGTAAATGACCACCTTTCTAATGGCTTTATCCAGGTAAGCCCATTTCTCGAGTTATCATAAGTAATGATGCTCCTCAGCCATGAGCACACATTAGGTCAGTAAGAGCAATAATAGCAGCTTCTCTCAGATGTGAATGATAGCCAAGTCCTTTTAAAACCCTGAGTTATCTCACAAGACATCCATTATTCACTGGCTTGCTGTTGCTGGACCTAAACTACTCAGAGTCCATGTCATTTTGGAAAGAGAAACAAGAACATTTTGTTATGTTGCTTGGAGCCTTCCCGTTGGGTCTTGCCATTTAATTAAGCAAGATAGGTATTTGAACACTCTGATTGCATGAGGTTCAAATAGATAGGCCTATTATTTTCTTATGTAAAGCAAGGACAGATTGAGATACAAGAATCATGGCCATGCCAGTCAAGATCTCCATAGCAGTGTTATTATTACACAATTTCCTCTGTAATTTTATCATCTACTTGATATTATTGCACAAATTCTAAGGTCAAACTTCAAAGGAAGGCTCTGGATGGGATCAATCTGAGTACCAGGATTTCAATTTCCAATTATAAATTAAAATATAGGTATAATGGAAAAATTGTCATTATAATGGTAGCAAAAATGCATTTAATTGTGTTTCCTAGTAATTTTATTCATGAATATGGTCACTTAAACTTAATTTCACCTTTGCCCAAGAAGAATTTTGCTTCAGTTTATTTATTTAACACAAAAGAGAATGTCTGGCTTATTATGATTCAAATGATTGACGCATCTCTGTTTGGATCCAGAAAATGTTATTTAAAATCACATAAGGGTCCAAACATTTTGTGAAACTTCATTCTTATAGCAGTAAAACAAGCTTCTGTTAAGCTATTCGTTTTAATTGTAATTTTTAAGACTTCATAGCTTTTTTGTCTTTCTTTGGAAAGAGTTGTTAATATAGTGTTAATATAGGCATTTTAAACCTTTTAAATTTTGACATAAATTATTTTCTTAAGAATTGTCTGCACACAGTTGCTCTTATTGTCTTTCAAAAATCAGAGTCAAAATTTAAATAAATATTTCTCAACATCCTACCAAATCTCCCTTTTAAGACTGAAAAACGCTAAATATGAAACTAAAAGTTATGCATGGAAGGGAGGTTAGAATTTTGTGGCCCACTAAAAGAAATCTTCCTGGAAAGGTTGGTTTTTTTTTAATCTGTGTTCAGTTCTTATGTGTTCATGTTTAATTATGGGCACACAATATAAAAATATCCCTTAAAAAAGATTAAGAACCTAGACAAAGGAATAGTACTGAAAACCTCTTTGTGGGATTCAGTAATTCATCTGGAAAGGGCTCCATTTCTGTCTTTAATGTTTATCATTGCTTTGAGCTTTCTTGGAGGTGGGAAGAGCTTATAGTTAAGGGCCCATTATCAGGGTGAAGGGTGCAGGAAGTCCAAAATATTTATGTTTGTCCATGGCCCACAGACAGAAGACATTTCTCAGGAAAAGGGCTTTCTGATTAAGTGATTGAAGACACTCTGGTGTATTTTAATGGCTTCTTCTATCCAAGAGATAGCATCATCTTCGTCCTTATCACTGCTCCGAGACTCACTTTAAACATCCTCCCATGCTTCTCCAGTTAGGTGCTCCCCTCTTTCGGCTTCCTGTGTCCTCACTGCAACTCGTCATTTGTTTGCTTTCTCGATTTTGTCAGCAGGTTGGGTGTAAAGAGGCACGTTTAACAGATAATTGAAAGGGCAGGCTTTGCAGAGTCAAATTCATCTGCGTGGCGTTCAGCCACAGTCACTCGGCGATAAAACATGGACGTGGAAAACATCAACTTGCACGTTGAGAAAGCTTAAGAACTTGCGATTGATGGACTGATGCTACAAGGGATGACCAAGAGCCATCTTTTGGTTTTTAAATGAAAGTCAATCAGGCTCCAAATAGAAGATATGTACTCATATCGAACGCTTGACCAGAGCCTCCTCATAGGAAATGTTTGCATTTCAAAGTCGTTTATCTCGCTTATGCCCGTCCGTCTCCAGGACTCCTCCTGTGGGTTTGAATTGCTGGTACCTCCGCATCACTCTGGCTCAAGTCAGGCAGGATTGGACACTTTGGAGAAGCCTTTAATATCATCTAGACTCATGTGGCTGCCTCACATGTGTGCAGCCAGTTCCTTGGTCCCAGTGTTTGCATGGTTGTTTCTAGGCTTGTCCATGTTTTATGTATGCATGGCATTATAGTTTGCACCTGATGCTCTTCTATAGAAAGGAACAATTTCATTATATTTTCTCACTGCTGTTAACAAAAATGTCTGATGATGTGGGATTCCCCTCTGTGTGCTATAAATATGTTTTGCTACCATTGGTTAATAAAGAAGCTGCTTTGGCCTATAGCAGGGTAGAATATAGTCATGCTGGAATAGATAAATAGATAGATAGATAGATAGAGAGAGAGTGATAGATAGATAGATAGATAGATAGAGAGGACAGAGTTAAGGAGACATCATGTAGCTGCTGAAGGAAAAAGACACCAGCCAAAACCTTAGGTAAGCCACAGCCTCGTGATGATACTGGTTTAATAAATGGTTTAATAATAAAAATGGTTTAATTTAAGATGTGAGAGCTAGCTAGAATTATGCAGTAACTGTTGGCCAAACAGTGTTGGAATTAATATATTTTCTGTGTGATTATTCAGGTCTGGGCAGCAGAGAAACGAATGAACAGTCTCCGCCTATATTTTAGAACATTTCTTAGTACAGAGTGAACAATTGTTAATTTCTTTTTATTAAGTGAATTAATTCATTAAAAGATATGTATCATAACTTTTAGAAAATAATTTTCACAAATACTATGGGATACGTACTAGTGATGGTCCCATTCTACGGGTGTAGACATCTGGCCTAGAGGAGTTTTAATGCCTGCAGCTAGTAAGCCCTGGAGCTAAGACAATGTCATGTCAGCTTGGCTGACAGAGTTCTATTATTAGTTGTTCTTAATAACCTTCTGTTTCACTGCGTAATTCTTCAAATAATTTTGTTTTCATTAGATAACCATATGTTTTCGTTCAACCATGAGCAGAAAGGGTATAACTGGGTATGTGGAAGTTTCTAGAGAAAATGATGTGACCCTTCTGGCTCTTTGTCAGAAGATGTGTTTTTTTCTTGGCCTTCGAGCTCCTTCCCTCTGGACCATTCAAAGTCTTTGTACATATGAATCTCTGGAAACCCAGGTGGCAGCTGCAGCATGGAGAGTTTTCCCTTATGCACAGAGAATGAACACTGCCAATTCTCCTCCCAGGGAGGGTAAGATAAAGAGAATTAGAAGTGATAGTCTTGAGGTATTCTGCAGACCAACACACAGACAGGGATGTGGGTAAAGGTTTCCAAAGGCAGATTACAAAACTGCCCTTGAAGAAAGGGGAAAATGCACCCGTTGGAATGTCTGTGGCTGGCTGTCTTATTCTGAAAAGGAAAAAGAAAAAAAAAGAAAAGAAACACACACACATATGTCATCTGATAAACTTTAGATTTGCTGACAACTCAGAAAGATGAAGAAGCAATGAAAGAAAACCATATAGAGGACAACGTACTGGACAAGATTATGAAGGAGCTGTTTTAACAAAGGGTGTCATAGGAAGCTTTGTATTAACCAGTCAAATTATTTGTGGAGAGAGGGGGAGGGAGAGAAAGTGAGAAGGAGGAGAGAGGGAGAGAGAGAGGGAGAGAGATAGGAAGAGAGAGAGAGAAGGGGGGATTGTAGGAGACATGCAGCATGATATCTCAGGCTTTAGGAAATAGATTGCCTGGAGTTTACAGCAAGGGCAAGCTACATTCCATGGTCAGCAAAGGCAAAAGTTCATGTGGCTCAGCAGAGAATCTTTGAAAAGTAGAAATCCTAACAATTTAATCACCAATGAGTGTACTAGAGAAGTAAAAACACAGTATTTAGTCTCAACAGTTCAGCCACAGAGAATTGCTCCAGAGACACCCTGTAGATGCTGGGCATCTGTAGACATGGGCAACGAAGTACCAGCTCAGCCCGAGTCAGGAGAGGGATGCAGAAAAAAACGTAAGAACGGCTGAGCTCAGTGTACACTTCAAAACTGTGCAACCCCAAGGACTGAGAGCTCTCCGGAAAGCAAGAAGCAAACATATAACTTGATCCACAAATGCTTCCATCCATATGACCCACACTAATGATAAATTCTTTAGATAAAATTTCCATGGCATATTGAGCAGGATGAATAGCTCCAGCATGGACACTGTTGAGCAGGGACGACTTAGAGCTAAGTCAACAGAGCTAACGAACTGTAAAGAAAACTCCATTAGTTTTACTAAAGTAAGGGTTCAAATATATTCAATAGAAAGGCCTGGAATAGCAGAGCATCACAGTGCTAGGATTTGTTTGGAAATTATGATGATGAGAGCTTGCAAAACACAGACGGGTAACTGACCTGATTTTAAGAAGGAGAAATGGTAGGATTCCTAAAGTTATATGGCTTAGTAAAATACTGTCAGATGCTCATTGTCTTTAGAAGCAGTAACCATAGCGGTTTATGAGTACCTATGTAAATATGTAGTGCCACGGAACCAACTTTGACTCATTATTGCTAGTTACTCATTCCCTTCTTAAGTGAGACCCCTGCAGCGGTGGCAGAAACACTGAAGCTGAAGTGTAGCTTTGGTTTCAGAAGAGATTTATTGGACAGAATAATTTAGGTCATCTTGGGCAAGATAGAGAATTCAAGTTGCATTAATTTGTCCAAGACATGCTTTATCCCACACTAATGGTTTAAATTCTTTTGTTTAATTCATAGTAGTCTTGTACTGTGTTTAAGTTTAAGAAACAGGAAAATTTATGTTCCCTGGGATTTTAGGCAGCACCGTAGGGTCTTGATGTGAGTACTAGGTAGAGATGAGCTCTCAGCTGCTCAACTCTTGGTTCTATGGTCTGTTGTGTCCATATTGCCTTTCTTTGTGCCTTAATACCTCCATTCTCATAAAGACAGGATTCTGGAGGGAGCAGATCAGACACTCCTGCTAAAGTTGTGCATTTCCAGAATTAAGAAATGTGATGTTTCAGTAGTATATACCACAGGAAGCAAACTACTGGTATTTGTTAGCAAACATAGCTGATGTTGTATGTGGTCCCCCACCTTCCCTTGCTTGCTGAGAGTGTTGATTCTGCAAGCTGACAACTGCTGCTGCTTCCATAGGACTGCTCTTAGCTGAAGGAAACCCTCTGAAACAGACAGCTGAGAGCATAAGCCTACATCTTTCAGAGGTAGCCCATAAATAAATGATTGACTTATACAAGATACAAAAAGTTTACCCTTGGCCTCAAAGTCCGGTCCATAATGTACAATGGTTCATTTTTATAAGACTCTGTATGGACTGAGGCTGAAGCTAGACTCCAGCAGAGATCACTTGTCTGTCTGGATCCTCTCTTTCCTTCTCCATCTCTCTCTCCTTTTCCCCTGAAATATTCACTTGCATGGGTACTTCCCTCGGCACCTCTGTCTGTAGGGAATTTGGCATAAAGTATGTAGTCTTTCCCTTTATATAATGTCTTTTTATTCATCCTTACTTTTCAACTTTCATCATGATAAAAAAATAATATTTATCTTCAGCAAAATACAATACTAGAACAACCCTGCCTATAGCAGAAAAGGAAATTTCAAACATTGACATTAAAGTTCGCTTTTGGCTCAATTATTGCTTTCTGGTTAGGTTTCAAGAGTTACCAGTGAGGTTTGTTTAAATTCAGATTTATGAGACCACTTCATATTCTCAGAGCCAAGGCAGTGAGCCTCTGAGGTCTTGCATCTTGTCAGTTCTTAGGCATCCCTGTGAATAGAACTTGGAACACTTGGGATGGAATATGGTCACACTGATGGCAACATTGTGGTTTTGATCTGCTTGAAGGCTACTGAGCTGAGTATAAAAATATAAACAATTATAAAACTATATGCAAACTTTTTCCAGTCCAAGAATTCTATTCCAACCATACCAAATCTCTTAAATATTCATTGCCAGCATTCCCTCACCCTTATCTACTGAACATTGTTCAGGTTCAAGGTCAGCTCAACTCTGAGGAGGAAAGGACGTCACAAGGTTACTGAGTAGCAACTTCAATTGCCAGTTGAACAGGCGTTCTTCATCTTGGAACTCTGGAAGTTGGTTACTTATTTGTTTTTGCAACACTGTGACTTTGGTGACAAAAGAGACAAGATACCACCATGGGACATGGAGAGGCTGTGGGAGACAATCTCTCACTAGTGGAAAAAAAAGGAATAAACAGAATTCCTCCCTGCTGGCAGTAAACATCTTCAGCGTTGTAATCTGAATGGCTGTCAACACTGACCTAAGTAACTGTGGAGTTAGCACACTGGGATTTGCTACTCTTTCTGTCTTCTGAAGACAAAGGTCAGATCTAGGTGTGCTCAGCAAGACTTTCCTAGTTTGAGTCACACTGACTGTCTTTCTCATTCTCTGTGGCTCTTAGGAGGAGAGAGGCCCCACAAGTAGTGTATTTCATAGGGAAGATGTTGATTATCTTAAGGTGTGATTGGATCTGATCATTTCCTTGCTGATCCTCCTGCAAGCCAGACACATGAGGGCTTTTGCTGTGTGGTAGCTGTTGCTGGCTTACGTGTGCCAGTTAGAGATGGCTCTGAGGTGACCATTTGAAAGTCAGCATCACACTAAGGTAAGAAAATTAGGCTGAGTACAATCTGTAACACTGTGACAGCAACATCCCCTTTGAAACAGTACCGCGGGAGCTCAAACCAAATTGTTCTTTCTCGGAGAAATCAAACCATGCATCTGGGATCTCCAGCCTCCAAATGCGCAGCTTAGAAGGGTGTGGGATTGTCAGTGTGAGAAGGTGAAGTGGGCCAGGAATAATTTCCAGAGCTCTGCTTCCATCTCCCTGATCCCTCTCCACCTGGGTAAGCCATCTGAGCTCGGCACTGTGACCCTGCCATCTGTCACATCCCTCTGGATAGCAGCCGGCCTTCTGCATAAGTTTTTTCACTGGAGGAGATCTGTTGGCAGCTCTGGGAACCTTCTGAACCCACCTGAGGTGGGGCATTTGTGGACACTGTGGAGGAATGCGCTTTAAGCATGAAAGGAAAGGGAAACACATTTTTTTCAAAAGTGCCTTCTGATTTCCCTTGAACGAGACCGTTTCTATTACTCACTCTCTCCTAGGAGGCAAATAAGAGGAGTTGGAGTCACAATGGCATTAGAATGCAGGGAGTAAGCATGCACTATAGTTAAAGAAACCACCAATCCCCATCTCCAGGACATGTGGAAGGCAGGAATCAAAGCAGACTCTATTTGAGAACTGAATACATAGCTATATAACTGTTTCTATACAAGGCCACACAGTGTCTAATACTGCTTAGTGTAAAGCTCTGTGTGTAGATTATATTTACATGCATATGCATCCAACTTCGCACATAGGCATACCAGTAGTTCACGTATGTTCACAGAGGTGCTTCTATGTGTGTATGGCGTGACTATATGTCTACGTGTCAGTTCTTTGTGGCTGGGCATGTGATTGTGCACACAGATGCACATGCATGTATTTGTGTACATATATATGAATATGGGTGGCCTGATGTTTCAAGTGCAGTTTAACATGGGATTTTTAAAAAATAGTTAAGAACAACTTGTTATCCAAGACTCATAATTTTTCCTGACCTTTGCCCATACAGGAAGTGCAAACATTCTATTGGCTTTAAATGAAATCTACATCACATGTCTGATTTTTCTCTAGAGCTCTGTTTACTCGAGAGTTTAAACTTGGTGCCTGTCATTCACAGGTCCAAATTACCTTTCCAGTTGATCTCCTTCCCTCCCACATTCATCCTCCAAAGAACAGGGATTATTCACTCTCCTTGCACAAGCCATGCTTCCGTGAGTTTCCTTATTTTCTACTCTTTACCTAGAATACTTTTAATATTAGCGAAGTGATAGTGGGTTTTGACAAATACATTTCAAAATGCCACCAGAATAAAAGTTTCTCTTTTCTTTGTAGTTAGCAGTGGTTTAGGTATCCTGGTCAGCAGGAAGAAAAGAAAATTATGGAGGACATTTCTGCATCTTTATGCAGAGACCCCTGCCCCATCATTTCCATTCCATCCACTGTGAAAACCAGCCAGACAACACAGGGGCTGGAAAATATTGTGTCTGGTGAGTTAACCAGTGAGAGAGCTCAGCCCATAGAAGTGCTTGCTGCCAAAACTGACAACTGGAGGTCAGTCCCCGGAACCCAATGGATGGAAGTTAATCTCTGGCATACACATGAGTGCTGTGATATAAGCATATGTGTGCACACATGTGTTGGAGCACACACACACACACAAACACACACACATACACTACCCCTTGTGGACTACCATAATTTCTTTACTGAAACAATTGATAATGGAATAAGAAATCAGGCCTGTTCCGACCTAGAACCAAATGCACAAGGTGGCCACTGATCAGTCTCTCCTGCTGGAGCTCAGAGTGGATCCATTGCACTTCTTTCTGCCAATTACGAAGCAGAGACCCTGGCACAGGGAAGTTTGTATCTTCTCTATTTGTTGAACGAATAAGCAGATGAATTATTAAACTACACGAACTGGTTGGTGGAGTAAGTGTTCACGAGTCTCTAGATAGAATGAAACTTGTTTTTCTCTCCTTTCTTGTATTATTAAGTGACTTGAGATTGTCCCTTTGTCCTGTTGATGGACAGAGAGAATGATCTCTTTGGTTCAGCCATCTGTGCTGCTGACTTACATGATTGGGAAGTTATGAAACTTCTCGGGGCATTCCAATTCTCTTTGTCTTCTAGGGACTTGGGGACAGTTTTCTGCTTCCCCCAACCCTTGCTTCATGACTCACACAATCTGCATTTATTCGTCATCTACAAGGAATCTAGCAGTCACTTAGGACTGTGGAGATGGCAACCATTCATGAAACACCCCAGAGAATGACAGGTTTATTAAACCAATGCCCCAACTGTACTTTCAGAATGATAGGCCTGAGAGAATTCTTTCCCAGTAGCCCCCACAGCTAGCAGCTTCCACCTTACAAAGGGGTTACATGTCCATGGTGGTGTCATTTGGCATTCTCACTAATCTATGTGACCATGAAAACTCAGGAATTTATCAGCTTGTCTGGGATCTGAAAATCATGAACACCGCGTTGCCGTCAGCCGCTCTGAGTTAGCCCGTCTGTATTTGTCTTTACTGTAAACTGTGATGCTGATTCTGCGTGGAGCTAAGTGATTATCTCCCATCCCCTACTTTCTGCCTGTAGCGAAACCCATGTAGTGGAGTCCAGTGACCATAAGAATTTGTTCATTGGTTTGTGTCTTTATTAAACATTTAGTAAGCACATTTTATATTCTACGCACTTCTCTAAGTGGTAGGGTACAGCCCTAAGCAGTATAGTCAAGATGCTTGTCCCCTTTGGTCTCACTGTCCCACGGAAGGCAGGGAGGGGGATTCAGAAAATAAAAAATTCAAATTCTGCATTTAATGCAAGGCAGCTGCAGCCATTCTCCTTACACCCACTGCAAAGAGAAAGAAGCTCATAGGAAGCCACCTACCAGGACTTTTTGGCTATGGCCCAAGGCCTAGAAACTATGGTACTGTTATTTTTAACTGTTAAATAATTTGTTTCAAAGTTATTGTACATTGGGAATGATGATTGTAGTGAATGGGGAGTGCAGGCCTGCTTTTCGTCCTGCCCGGTTCCCGCACGGCTAGCTTATACCCCGAAATAACAA
>LOJH01038993.1:3056-15383 GCA_001685095.1 Ellobius talpinus | reverse complement strand
GAGGCAACAGGAAGTTGACTGACTGTCACACTGAGTGATTCTTGAGAAAAGAGACCTCAAAGCACCCCTCCACACACACACCATAACATACTTCGTCCAACAAGGCCAGACCTCCTAATAGTGTCACTTCCTTTGGAGACCATTTTCTTTCAAACCACCAAAACAGCTTATCAAAAATATGGAATACATAAAGATAAATTTTATAAAACATGTGTAAAACTTGTGTAATAAAAGCTACAAACCATTGTTGAGAACAGTGAAAATCTAAATAAATGTAGAGACACCCTAAATCCTATAGATGGAAGTTTCTGTCCTGCCAGCAGCTCTCAAATAATCACACCGAGGCTTATATTATTTATAAAAGCTTGTCCAATAGCTCAGGCTTATTACTAACTAGCTCTTACATTTTAAATTAACTCATGTTCCTTATTTACACCATGCCACATGGTGATACCATTATTAGCATGGCATGTTCATCTTCTGTCCCCTCTGCATCTGGGTGGAAACTCCAGTCTCTGCCCTTCTTTCTTCTAGCCCTCTCCTAGTCTGGTTCTCCTGCCTAACCTTATCCTGTTCAGCTATTAGCCAGTCATCTTCTTTAATTAACCAATCAGAGTAATACATATTAACCATGTACAGAAGGATTATTTCACAACAAAGTCCTTCCAAGAATGATGAGGGTGGTGGTTTGAATAAAAATGGCCCCCATAGGCTCATAAGGAGTGGCATTATTAGGAGGTATGGCCTTCTTGGAGGAACTGTGTCACTGGGGGTGGGTTTTGAGATATTTAGTTGCTCAAGCTAGACCCAGTGTGACTCTCTTCCTGTTGCCTTTTTTCCTGCTGCCTTCAAATCTAGATCTAGAACTCTCTGCTACCTCTTCAGCACCATGATTGCCTGCACGTTGCCTTGCTTTCCACCATGATAATAGTGGACTAAACCTCTGAACTATAAGCCAGCTCCAATTAAATGTTTCCATATAAGAGTTACCATAGTCATGGCAATTATTCACAGCAATAAAAACCCTTAGACAATAAGACTCTCCAGGAGTTCAAGATGAAGTATAAAACTCATTATTGATTAGCCAGCTTACTTCATGAATTAAATCTGGCCAAGCTTAATTTTACAAAGTTTTATAAAAGTACTAGTATGTATATATATATATTTTGATACTACGATCACTTTTTCAGTATGATGGCAACTGACACAAGGTCCAGTGCCTTCAAAAGCATAAAATGTTTTCAATTTTTACCTTTACTGAAATTAAGCTTTTCCCTGATTAATTTTTTTAGACTGTCAAGTTTCTCCAAAGTATTCTGTCAATTTAATATAGTTTCAAACAAGATCGAAGCATTTTTTACAGAACTCTACAAACTCATTTCTAAAGTCTCTATAGACATGCAAAGGACCTAACTTATCTAGAATAGGATTAATAGGAAAGAAACAAATTTTCAGATTTGCAGAGCTAACAATTCCAGATTTCAAGACACGATATAAATTTACAGTACTGAGCACATATGCTTATTATTCATACCAAGAAAACTAATAATATCAATGAAATAGAGTCAATAAATAGGTACACAATATAAATTAGACAGACAGGCAAGTTGCGGTAGTCCGCTGTAGTTAGCCTGCAGGACTGGTTCCAGAATCCTTCAAAGACCTCAACTCTGAAGATGTTTCTGCACTTAGTAACACAGCATGGTGTTTGCACATAACCTATGCATATCCTAGAGCACACTTTAAATCGTCTTTAAATTACTTATAATATCTAATACAATATAAATGCTATGTATATAGTTTTAATATTTTATTGTTCAGAGAATAATGACAAGAAAAAGTCTTCCATATCCAGTAAAGACAACCATTTTTAAACATTTTTGATCTTCAGTTGGTTGACTCTGATACAACACAAATGGATAGAAAGAGCCAATAGAACATTTCCGTAATAGACTTGTGTTCAGCAAAGAATAGAAATGAACTATTCAAACACAGCAAACATTTGATGGATTTCACAATGAGTGAAAGAAACTAAGCAATAGTAGAAACAATCCAGGTGTTAGGCATCCATGTAGCAAACATATACTACTTGATTCCACTTTTTATAACTTTTGAAAATACAAGCTGTGCTAACTTCAGCAGCTCATATACTAAAATTAGAGCTACAAAGATTAGCACGGCCCCTGCACAAGGCTGGCATGCAAATTAATGAATTGTCCTATAGTTTTGTAAAAGAAACTGTACACTGATTTATTCTAACAGAAACCACATCAGTGACTGTGCTCCGCCTATGTGATATTTGCCACTAGTCTAATTTTCTGCTTTTGGGTCTCTACTGATGATGATCATGCCCCCTTCTCATTTCTAGAAATGGTTGAAGCCTGGCTTCCATTCACTCTCTATATTCTCTTTTTCTTTAAGATTGTAATGTTGTCTGGCCCTGGAGGTGTGGATGTGGGAGAACTGGTCCTGCCCCTCACTGACTGAAGTACTCAGGAGAGTGGGTACTGCTCCTCACCTGGGCAGCTTGGTAGAGCTGGCCTTGGTGCTGTGGGTGCAGGAGAGCTGGCCCCGATGGTGCTGGAGAGCCCTTGCCAGCTCTCACAGGTAGGAGAACCGACCCTGCCCCTCACATGGGCAAAGCAGGAGAGCTGGCCCTCATGGCGCAGGTACCAGAGAGTCATGGGCTGACAAACTTGGCTACTACCCATTCCCAGTTCCCAGGCTATAAGTTGACCCACCCCACATCCACCTCATCTATGAACTGCTGTAGCATGTGAAGGGACTGGTTCTGCAGACCCAAAGCTGCAGGATGTCTATGACACAGGGCAGCAACAGGATATCCAAAAGGAGTCCCAGTATTGATTGACAGTGTAGCTGAAGCCAGAAAACCAATGACTCATTGCAATGCACATTTGTAAGTAAAGCTATTTAGGCAAAATGATACTCTGTGTGACACACTGTGACACATTGCAGCTACCATAGCGAGCTTTTTTAAAAAATATATTTTTATTTATTTTTTAAACTTTTGGTTTTTTTGGCAAGGGAGGTTGCAAGGGTGGAAGGCAGAAATGGAGGGATGGGTTAAGGAGTGGGATTTAGGTGCATAATTTGAAATTTACAAAGAATCAATAAAAAAGATAAAAATAAAGATTTGTATATTGTTGACAATGACAAGCCAAAATTTTAACATTATACGCTTCTGTTTTTTAGGGACTTTGAATGTCCGAGCATTTGTATAATATAGAATGTATTCAATATGTACAATCATTGTTAAATCATTTATACTATCAAATGCTCGATGAATACTAAGAACTCTACTTGAATTCCTTAATGGAACAAAAAACCAATAGAAAGCAAATAAAAATAAGATTGTTTTCAGTGTCTTGAATCTATGCATGGAAATAAATATAATTTTTAAAATTAAAATGATAATATTAAGCAGTGATTATCAAATATGACTTTGTTTAAAATATGTTGGAAAGACCTTTAAAGCCACCTACTATTATCTGAGCTCTAAAGTCTACCAGAAGACTCCAAAGCTTGGAGACTGGGATCTTTTATGGTATTTACAATAATTTCCCCCATATGATCAAAGTGGACATGACAGAGCTGACAGAGCTGTAGCAGGGATGTGGGTGAGTTGGTCCCGAGGGCAAGAGAGTGGGAGAGCTAGTCCCGCCTCTCTTGTCTAACACGTGGTGGTGTGGTGAGGGAAATAAGTCCTCTGCCCTTGCCCCTTAGAGGCGGGAAAGCTGATCCAAGCCCACAACTTCTTGGATCACTCGGGAGAACGGACCCTGTACCTCACCTGGGCACTACTGTAGTGCTGACCCAGTGGGTGGGGCACAGCTGAGCCTACCCTGAGGCCATGGGATTGGGAGAGTTGGCTCTGCACACCTTGTCGAATGTGGTGGTGACGGTGAGAGACAAATGCTCTCCCTCCTCATCCTTTTGCCACCTGTGGCAGATGAAAGAGCTGACCCCGCCCCTCACCAGGTACAGCACTCCGGAGAGTTGGCCCTGCACACCTTGCCTGGCAATGAAGTAGAGCTAACTCCGCTGATAGGGCCCAGGTGAGCCAGCCCTGAGACCATGAGCATAAGAGATCTGGTCCCTACCCTCATCTGCCAGAGAATGGTGTTAGTGGGAGAGTGATGCCCACCCTACCCCTCCACCCCTCACCTCTTAGAGCAGGTGGGAGAGTTGGCCCCTGGGTTTTAAGAGTCAAAGAACTAATCCTGCCCCTCACCGGCTGCAACACTCAAAAGAGCAGGTACTGTGCTTCTCTCAAGCAGGATAGCAGTGCTGTATGCTGGGAGATGCTCAGCTGAGCCTGCCTTGAGGTCCCGAGAATAGGAGAACTGACCCTGCACCCTTTCTTGCCATGTGGTTGTAAGGGCAAGGGAAAGATGCCCTTCCCCTTTGCCTCTTGAGACCTGTTGCAGGTGAGAGAGCTGATTCTGCTCCTTACTAGATGTAGCACTCAGGAAAGCAGGCCCTGCACCTTGCCTGGGCAACACAGAAGAGCTGACCCCATTGACGGGGGGGCCCAAGTGACCAACCCTGAAGACGTGGGAGGAAGAGAACTGGCCCCGACCCTTGCTGTTTAATACATAGGGTGAGCTAGGCGGGGTGGTGCTGGGGAGCTCACCCTGGTAGTGAGGATGAGGGAGAGCTGGTGAGCTGACAAACCCAGCAACTACCCAGACCCAGAGCCAGGGCTATGAGTTGGCCTGTCCCATCATCATGTACCCAATCTGTGATCTTCTGGAGCACCTGAAGGGGCCAGGCCTGCAGACTCAAAGCAACAGGATGTTCATGACACCAGACAACAACGCTGAAGCTATCTAAGGGGAGCCTCAGTGAGAGCCCAGTATCTATGGTGTAGCAAAAACCAGAGGCTTCGAACTAGACCAATGACTCATTGCAATGAACACTTACCTGTACATATATATGGACTACATGGTACATTGTGTGACTTACTGTGCCACATTACAGATTCCACAACAAGATTTTTCTTTTCTTTTCTTCCTCTTTTCTTTTCTTTTAAATTTTATTTTTTTCATCCTGCAGGGGGCATTGAAAAGATAGGGGTTGGGTGGGAAGGGATTGGGAGATGAATGGGATAGAGAGGCATGATGTGAAACACACAAAGAATCAATAGAAAGGTTAACTTGGAAAAAATATCAGATTCACTTTATATTTTAAGAAGTCCAAACTATTGAAGGACTGTGTAATGGGATGTCATCTTAAAATGAGCAGGGCTAAGGTGAAAGGAGGCATTCTCAGTGTCTCTGAATTAACCTTATTCCTTTGGAAAAAGACATTTGTCTTATCAGAAAAGCATTGGCATGAAGTACTATGGACTTGAAGGTTAAGGGGCATCAAATGAGATTGCATTGTCTCACTTTTGCTAGGGAACTTATTGAAATAGACTAGTTGATAAGGCTAAAACAAAAACCTCATTAAAAAAGTAAGCCTTCCTACAGGATTTTAGTTTGACTGTTGAATGTGATCTTTTTCTATAGCAACGTAGGGGTCACCAAAAGCGAAGCTGATGATCAGTGTCTCATAAGCACCCATTTTGAGTAATGTAAACACCAGCCTGTGCCAAGTCTCCCTAGGTCTGACTCAGGTTGGCTATGGCGGAACACTAATATAAATAGACACATGCTTTTAGTCAGACTCTTATCATTTATGAGCCAGACCTGCACTACTGCCTAATAAATAAGTTCCTGCTGCATTTCCGATCCCACCCATCTCTCTGGATAAGACTACTCTGTCACTCTTGAGAGCACACAGAAGCTTTTAGTCTGATCAAGAAAACTTTCCACTTGGATGTGCAAACCTAACCAACCTGTAGCTCTTTCTTCAAACTGTGCTGCGTGGCAGGAGGCTCTACTCCAGCTTCATGCACCTACGTCTTTGTGAGCATTTCTCTTTTGTACCTAGGAAGCCATCTAGAGTCTCCTGAGCCCCTTGTTTTGCTCTGCCACCAGGTCACATTTATGTTGCTGTGACCAACACTGACCACAAGCCACTTAATACTATGACAATGGGGTTTAGATTTCAACGTGGGAATGTTGTGGGATGCAAGCATTTTGTCCACAGCAGGCATGATATTTTTACATGCAAGTGACTAATGAGAGAATTGAGGGGACCCGGACATATAGATGGGAAGAGGACGAACTGAAGTTAATATATCTTGATTTGATGGCAAAGTCCAGCTTTCCCCTGGAGTATACTGAAAATGGGCACCATGACCACTTCTTTTGGATGTCATTTGTTTTATATTTCTCTGTTGAAGTTATTTGAATTGTGGCCATTTTGGCCATTATAGTTGGGATATTTATTTCAGCTCTCTAGTTTCCCAAAAACATTAATCAGAGTTTCCAAAAATATTTTTAGAGATCTGGCATGATGTTTATGCTGCTATAATTTATTTTTTGAAAATGATTTTTTTTTGTTTTTCATGTGTATGATGGTTTTGCCTACATGTTCTTATGTGTATCACACATGTGCCTAGTGCCTGTGGAGGACAGAAGTGGGAACTGGAGCCCCTGGAGCTGGAGTTATGGAGTCTGTAAGCTGTTGTACACATGCTGGGAACTTAACCTGGGTCCTCTACCAGAGCAGCAAGTGCTCTTAACCACTGGGTCATCACTGCAACCCCTTCTCATATATATTTAAGTTTTATATATTGGCATCTATCTCAAGGAGAGGTACTGTTCCATTTCCCTCCACAGAACTTGGTAAACATTTTGCAGCAAGCATATGTCCATTATCTTAAAAGCAATCCGTTGTCAATAAATATAAGGCTACTTTTCAAATCCAGTAAAACATAATTGGTGATACCACTAATGTTCTGTGAGCATATAGTATCTAAAGGATGGGGGGGTCTACCTTCAAAGGTTTTTGTTTGTTTGGTTTGGTTTTGGTTTCTTGAGAAAGGGTTTCTCTGTGTAACCCTGGCTATCCTAGAACTCACTCTGTAGACCAGGCTCGCCTTGAGCTCAGAGATGGGCCTGCCTCTGCCTCTTGAATGCTGGGATTAAAGGCAAGTGCCATGCCAAACCACTGCAAATAAAGGTTTTATGATATAGTGTTAACAAGTATGTATTGAAAACAGTTTTAAGGTGGTAGACACCTGAAATACTAGCACTCAAGAGGCTGAGGCAGAGGGATTGAGAGTTTGGACTCTATACTGAATTTCAGGCCAGTCTGGACTTCATAGCGAGATTTTTTTTCTTCAAAAGAAAACAAAACCAAAGAACACATTAAAATTACAATGATAATTTTCTTTAAATAAATTGAACTAGCATTCTTAGGCATATAATATGAAAATTTATTTTTATCTTAATTTCCCCATGGGAACAATCAACACAAGCCACAAAGAGAGGTGGCTGCTTCCTGGTGGAACATCCACAGAACCCCTCCTGCTGAGGCCTCTTACCCCTGCAAAGCTGTGTAGCCAGGCTGTCCTTGTGTGACCAGCCAAATCCCCGTCATGAGTGAGATCTTGGTGAGAACTGTGAAATTTTATTCGCCAAGAGTATTTATTGAAGATTGATGACTCCTTGAGAATTTTCACAGGGTTGGTACTTAGAAAAATGGGACACAGAAAATTCATTAAATATTTAAATGAGTTCCAATATCCTCCACATCCAATTAGGTGATGTGGTGGTCCCCTCTTTATGCAGTGATTACCATTAATAAATAAAGGAACTGCTTTGGGCCTATAACAGAGCTATAGAGGAACAGAGCTAGGTGGGAAAAACTAAATGGAATGCTGGGAGAAAAGGAGGAGGAGTCAGAGAGAAGTCATGGAGCCACTGCCACAGAGGGATGTGCTGAAACTTTGCTGGTAGGCCACAACATCGTGGTGATGCACAGATTAAAGGAGATGGGTTAAATTAAGATGTAAGAGTTAGCCAATAAGAAGCTAGAGCTAATGGGCCAACGGTGATTTAAATAATATGGTTTCTTTGTGATTATTTCAGGGCTAACTGGCCAGGAACTATCTAGCAGCCTCTTTCCAACATACCTGAGTCTATGTTGTTGTCTAAGAGCCATGCTGCCTCCAGGACCATGCTAATTTGAATGTCCTATGCTGCTACTCAGCATCATGATGTCATCGGAGCCTGGGCTGCAACTGCCAACATGTCTGGGTTCATGGCCCTTCCACAGCCAGGGTCTCTGCTGATGTCTCTAGGGGTCTGGCCATCACCTGAGAAATGGTGATGTCCAAGGGCCATTCTGTCACTGCAGTGAATGGCCTGCACTGCATTCTGTTGCCAAGGTGATATTTGAGCCCAGGCTGCTGAGGAGGACCTTGTCTGGGTCTGCGGTCCTACCACACCCAGGGTCTATGTTGATGTCTGTGGCCTGTGTAGCACTAAAGGCCACACAGATGTCTGGGGTCTAGGTCAAAACCTGTGGTCATGTTGGTGCCTGAGGGCCACATTACTGCCAGTGTCATACCTGAGTGGCCTGCACTGTCACCTAGGACCATAGTGTTATCCAATCCAGGACTGCTGCTGAGCATCATGTCTAGGTCCATGGCCCAACTACAGCCAGGGTCTGTGCTGATATCTGTGGTTCCTGATTCCATCAAAAGTCATGCTGATTTCTAGAGCCTGAGCCACCACCTGGGGCCATGTTAGTGTCCAAGGGTCACACTGCCATGGGGTCATGCCAAACTGAGAAGTGCTGCTTCCTGAGGTCATGGTAACATTTGAGTCCAGGCTGTTGATAAGGGTCATGTCTGGATCCATGGTCATACCAGAGACAGTTTCTATAATGGTGACCATGGTCCAAGTACCACAAAAGGCCACATGGAAACCTGGGGTCTGGGTTGCAATCTGTCACCATGTTGGTATCTGAGGCTATGCTGTCACCAGAGCCATGCCTATCCAGGTGGCCTGTACTGCCTCATGAGGCAATGGTATTGTCTGGGCCCAGGCTGCTGCTATTGGCCATGTCTGGGTTGTGGTCCATCAACAGCCAGACAGGACCTGGGTTAGTGTCTTTGACTTCTGCTGCCATCAATGGCTGCATGGATGCCTGGGGTCTGGACAGTCACCTGAGATCATGTTGGCATCTGAGGACCTTGTTGTCACTAAAGCCAAACTGATCTGGGTGACCTATGCTGACACCAGGGCCATGGTGTAGTTTGGGCCCAAGCTACTGCAGACAGCCATGCCTGGGTCCATGTTCTTGCTATAACTAGGATCTATGATGATGTCTATGGCCTGTGTTACCATGGGGGGTCATAGGAAACATGTATGTTGAAATCCCAGGACTGACCCTACTCCTCAGCCCTAGGATAGTTGGCCCTGCATCTCACTGGATATTACAGCAGGAGGACTGGGCCCCACCCCCATGGGGCCCCCATACTCAGGAGAAATGAAGTCATCCCTCACCATGGGTATGGCAGAGCTGGCTCTCCACCTTGCTTGGGGTGGTGTTAACAGTGGCCCAGACCAACCAGTTCAGCTACCACCCAGGCCATATCCTGGGACTTGGGTTGGTTTACCCTAACCTCTACCCTATCTATGATCTTCTGGAGTGTCTGCAGAATGATGACCATGGGATCTCCATGACTCAGGGAGACAGCAGGATACACTACAACAGGAATTTCAGTGAGGGTCCAGTGATGATGATGTGCCAGAGGCCCTGAACAAGACTAATGTCTCATTGCAATGAAAATTTTGTGGGTAGGGCTGAATGGACAAAGGGTATACTGTGTAACACAATGCAGCTCCTAATGCCACTAGAATGAATAAAGAGGTGTTGGAAAGATGGAGGAGTGAGGTCATTTTTTGTTTGGTTTTGTTTATAATTAATTTGGGGTGGACTTCTTTTGGGAGGCATGCTGCAGGGAGCCAGAGGTGTATATGGAGGGATTGGGAGATGAGTGGGATTAGTGTGCATGGCATTGAATTTCCAAAGAATCAATAAAGAATTATATTATATATAAATATAAATGAATAAATATGCCTTAGGGACTGGCATCTGAATGGAGAAAGGGACCAGCCCTGAGATGGTTCTAGGCAGATTCTTCTAGGAATTCAAGGCAGCAAGTGCAAACCTCTGTGGCAAAAGTATGTATGTGTAACATAAAAGGCCATTGTGGCTGGGCCAGCATAAGTTATGGAGAGTAAAGGGGGTGCATTGGTGAGGGTTTTAGGAGGATTTTAGTTTCTCAGTAAAATAAAGAGTAAAATTTGGTCAAGGAGTGTTTTGTTTTGAGAGAATTTACACACTGAAAATTTGTAGTTGGATCAAGGGTAGTGAGGTTATAACATTTATCATGCAGAAGACTGAAATAGCTCAGGAGGGGAGAGAAATGGTTCAGAGTGACATGCAACTGTACTGAGACTATGTCAGAATTTGGATCCATCACAATAATTTATTGATGTAACAGAGAAAAGTGTGAAGAAGGAAGCCTGGTTTCCAGCTTGAACAATAAGTATGGCATGGCTGTGAGATAATTATTTTGTACACTATGTGAAAATGTGTCTCCATCCTTCCTTGCCTGCCTGAGGCACCTTCTGATTGGTTTAATAAAGAGCTGAATGGCCAAGAGGAGAGGATAGGCAGGACTTCTGAGGAGAGATGGGAACTCTGGGAAAGAATCTGAGGTGGGAGATTTGCCAGATAGAGACAGAGGAAGTAGGACTATGATATTGAGGAGAGGTAATAAGTCACGTGGTGGAATATAGATTAATAAAAACAGGTTAATTTAAGTCTTAAGAGCTAGTTTGGAACAAGCCGAAGCTAAGGCCAAGTTTTCACACTTACTAATAAGTCTCTGTGTCATTATTTTGTACCCACTACATTTGGTATCCAATGCTGAGGCATATACATTGAAGCATAAGGAATGAGAAAGATGAGAAAAGTTCTGGACAAGGAATCTGATATGGTTTCCTAGCAACTACAGTCTCTCAGGCAGGTCTACTGCTCATGAGGTACAAAGGCATGATTTCTGGGCAGTGCCCATGGGCATGAGTCTTGGCTCTCATGGGCCTGTGGTCAGCAGAGCCAACTACCAGTACCATTTGCTAAGCAGACCCATAGAAGAAGCCTGCAGATAAACAGAAGGGATTTGTTATATTTTCCCAAAGCCACAGTATGCAAAAGCCAGGTCCAAACCTAGAAAACCTCTGAACAGGTACAGTATGCTTGAAAATATGTTTATGTGCTGAGGAAAGAAAAGGAAATGGGTATAGATACTCATAGAAAAAAATAATTTGAAAATAATAAAGTCAAATCTGTAAAGAGAGGGTAAAGTAATATAAAAAGAATAAGCCATGTAAGGATGGGAAATGCCATAACTCAGAGCATTTGGACCTTACATAGTGCTTTATCAGCTTTAAAATGTTTACATGCTAATGAGAAGGGAACAACTGTGGAGAGATTTTGAATAATAGAAAAACTGCTGCATTAAATCAGCCTGTATGTTTTAAAGATGTGTTGACCTCAGAATGGAAACCAGGATATGTGTTACATTGGTGAAGCTGTTTGCTTTTGCTTCCACAGAAGAAGGAAAGCTAAGGGTACCATCAAGATTTGTAAAGATTAGATTTGAATGGGAGAGACCTCATGAAAATCTTGGCTACAGAAATGAAAGAAGAAAACAAGAAAAAAACAAAGGACAGGTGATGTATATGCTGATCTCTCTACATGGGAATAGCTCTGAGACTGGAAGAGACTTAATAAATCTGGGTAGCTACAGCATCCTCAACACAGGTTGGTTATGCAGTCCAAATGAACTTATAAAGTTGATAGATGCCTTTTACTTGCTTACACATAGAGCAGAAAATCATCTTTAGTTGATTTGTGAACACTACACATTCCATACTTGTGTTAATGCAGATACATACATTACCTTTAAAAGTTGATATGTTTTCAGAACAAATTGACCTGATACCAAGGAAGACAAGACAAGTAGAACAGGTGATCCAACCTCCATTGCCATTTCCTCAAAAATCTGAATCCAGGACAACTTCAAAGCAGCTAGCTAAGATGATCGAGCCTCACAGACTACACCAGCCAGGACTTCAGATAAGCCCTGCACTTTTCCAGCACACAGAGACTGGACAACAAATGATACAGGTAGTTCTCCCAGGACTTGGCCACTATCCCAATCTTCTCAGGGTCCCCTAAATATGCCATCACCCCAAAACAACAATTCTAAAACCATTCACTAAAGGTGGGGTAGGTAGTTTTTAGTCACTTGGTAGGTTATTTATATTTGGCGTCCTTTAGGGGGGTTTGTTGCAAGCTGTTATTGATCATGGTCATGAAGAAAACTAAGAAAAA
>LOJH01038990.1:0-13241 GCA_001685095.1 Ellobius talpinus | reverse complement strand
CTCTCTCTCTCTCTCTCTCTCTCTCCTGTGTGTGTGTGTGTGTGTGTGTGTGTGTTTATTCTCTTCAATGTTTTTCATAAACTCTGGATGTAGCCTGGAGAGAGCCTAAATAAATGAGTTCCAACTTCTGGAGAAAGCATTGGAATTATTGATTATAAAGATACTACATAAACTCACAAACTTAAATCCTTCTGGCCAAGTAATGATTTCTTACAAACCTAGAAATCAAAAATGGAGTTGCTATGCAGTGATATCTTTGTTCTTTCTTATTATGTTTCCACTCCATTTTAAGGTTTACAATTAAGGAAGAGTCTGTAGCTACTGGTTCCTCTCAGAGTCTCCCCAGACTTGAGAGACTTCTATTATCTCAGAAGTTTTACCCAATTTCTAAACATCCTGGGGTACCTAGAAACTGGCCACTTCTGCCTAGCATTAGGTTTCTCTAAGAGATAATTTATGCTCAATAGCTTCCCATTACATTGACTGAGTAATTGTTATTTATTATAATCTGTACTTCTCATTCAATAGTCTTACATTATCCTTTTATTATAATAGTTATCAGACCTACATTGTTTACTGAACACTGAAATCATGCAATTTTACTTTTTCTTTTATTGTACATGTTAACTCTTTTACCTTCATATATCTTTTACAACTCCTACTGTCCATCAGTGGAGAGCCTACCCATGATAAGACACAATCAGAGGTCTGTGGCATAAAATAAACACCTTCTGTTATATTCCTGTAACATTGTACCATCCTAAACTTTGACGTATTTTTTTTGTGTAACTAAATTTAGTGTCATTAATGCAGGTGTTGGGTCACAGAACTTTAGTTTGTATCCTAAATCACATAATCTGTGTTTGGTGGTATTCACTGCAACATATACAATTTCTCTGATGGACCTTTTCTTTAAATATTGTCTGTAAAAAGAACAAGGTTCTTGTGATCACAGTTAAAGATTAGGGAAACTAGGAATGATGAACACACAGAGTTGTCTCTTCAAAGAAAGAGATGCATAATCTGATTTCTGTCTGAAAGTTTGTCAATAGATGTAGTGAATAGTCCTGCAATCTCTTTTGTCTGTAGGATCAGGCCACATCTGATGCCACCAGACTCTCTGTTTATCACAGATTCTTCTTCCCTAGATGTTTATCTTGAGCATTGTGTCTCATTCAATAGAACCCATCTTCATATGGGAGGTTATATATATTTAGAAAAGCATTTCAATGGTATCATGTCTTCAGTTATTTTTTTAAACACGGGACTGAGTTAATTATCATCAGGAATCTTTTTTTCCAAAATAGTGCTTTGTTTCAATATGCCTAAAATAAACTATCAATGTCAAGCTCTACAAGTTTGAATCAACACAGATGACTGAGTCATGTTGAACCCAATTTCCTTCTTGCCCCACCCAAATCAATACTCTGCTGGCTATAGTGTTTACAGAGACCCCCACAGAGTTCTTACTTGAAATAATAATTTGTAACAATGTTGTATGATATTAGAATTTCCTCAATCCACTGAAGACATGCTGTCATATATTTGTTTCATTTTTCTTTTCCAGAAGTTTATAAAAAGTTAGTACTGAGAATAACCAAGATCAAGAAGTGGCTGTAGACTTAGCAAAAGAACAAAAAATCATCCTTAGTTATATGTAGCAACAGCAATTCTACTGGAGGAAACAAATATTATAAATAGATAATTGTTTACTAAGTATCTAATGAAAACCCCAATTAAAATTGTTTATCAATATTCACTGTATAAACTAATTTGCTCCCCTTAATATGTGTATAAACTATGACTAGATTCTAATAAGGAAAATAAATATTTTGCAACTATAGCAATTCTCTTCTTTTGCTGGCTTCAATGGTTTAAGTTGTATCCAGTATTTTGGAAGCAAATCTACCACTAATCATATGTTCTTGAAAGTGAGTAGTTTCATTGTGGAACCTATAAAAAAATATTAAGTTTCTGAATCTCCTCTTGATTTTGTGTCATTAGAGTCACAAAATTTAAAACTCATTTATATTAGGCCCAGATTGTCACCCCAATGAAAGTGTATAATGGTAAATATATCTTTTTCTGAGCATTACTTGGGAATCTGTTACATTTTTAAAGAAGTAATTAATAGAATAACATGCTTTCTTTTCATCCTCAAAACCACATTCTTATGAGATTTATTATAGCTTTTGTTAAGGCTTAGATATGGTGCAAGAGTGAAATTTTGTCCTTCTGTGCATATATTTTCAATACCTACAACATAAACACACTTATAATTGATTGTCTCCTATTAGACATGTCACAATTATTTTATGCATTGCCCTGTGATATCCTCTGGTTATAATCTAGGTGCTAATTTATGTTATAGCACCAGCTTAGATTCTTGATCAATTTTGATTACCTGCCTCAGTCTCGATCTTACTCATTTCCTCTTCAAAATATTATTGGTTTTCTTGTCTTCAGTTACAGCATCTGTGCATTTTTTGCATATATGAAGTCACTGAAACTATGAGAGTGTGCACAAGGACAGCACAGGTTCAAGACAGAGTGACTTGCAGTATACAGCCAAAACAAAACAAATTCAATAGTATTTTTGAAGGATTTTCATTTAGTTTTGCTTTGTTTTAGCATGTATTGTTTTAATTTAAAATTTTTATGGGTTTGTTCTGTTTTCTTGGTTTGTTAGGTTTTTATTTTAGTTTTTGCTGTTTTTCATTTGAGAAAGAGAGAGTGAATGTAAAGTTGGGTTGGCAAGAAGGTAGGGAATATCTGAGAGGGATCTGAAAAGAGAAAATGGTCAAAATAAAGTGTACAAAAATAATTTAATAAAAATGATCTTAAAAATTGGAATCTCATGTGTGTGTGTGCTTGCATGAATGTAAATGAATCCATGCTAATGGGTCTTTTATTATAGAAATTCCTCTTGAGCTTGATTTTAAAATTTGGTGGCCAAAAACCTCTTCTAATCTTCCCAGTGATCCCTTTTGTGAGATGTGTAGCAAACATATTTCTGTCACCTCTTCTTTACTGGCATATGTAATGAAAATCATTTAGTACTTCACAGGTTCTGGCCAGAAACTCTGTGAGTTATTTTGAAACTATCAATCATATTGAAAATTATCATTTTTACTATAAGACTTGCAAACCATAAACAACATACACCAGTATATTTATTTAGAGGCATTTTCTTCCTTCAATTGTGTTTTGTATGTTTTAGCATACGCACATTCAATTGAATAAATCTGTCATTCTTGTCAGTCAAAATTTTCTGTCTAATTGAAAGTCTGATAATTTTAGATAAGAAAATGAGCAAAATTAAATTATTGTTAGACGTGAAATTAAAAAAAATTATAAATTTCTGAGATAAGTTTTGAGATTCTATTATTTTATTTGAAACAATTTTGACAATGGTGTTTTCTTATGGAAGACTATAGTATATGATTCATATAGCCCCATGCCAAAGTAACATCCTCCTTAGACCCTATGAAGTTATGAACATATTATAACTCTCTGTATTCACTTTTGCTAAAATTATCTCTGGAAATGTATGAGAGTGAGAAATTATTCCTGCTATGCTTTGTCAGTCAGAGCTCATTCATTAGGAAACATCTCTCACACAAGTTAGTAGTCACACTCAGAGACAGTGCTCCATACTTCTGGAGTGTTTTTCAGTGTATTCTTTCAACACCAATATTGCTTTGAACATCCCAAATCCGCTCTTCATCCCCTAAATGTTTAAGTAAACCTATGGCCAACATATTAACTAATAAAAAATTGAGAACATTTCTGGAATAATACTGTGTACATTCTCTGTATAGTTGAAACATTGCTAGAGCAATAAGATAAGAAAAAGGGTATATTATTATGACACTTCCCCCTCCCCAAGCACTACAAAAATCTTCCTCAACTCAGCACCGAACAATCTCCCTACACTTGAAGAGAGACGATTGAGAAATTTCTTTATATAAGAAGGTTCATAGTATGCAAAAAACCCAAAATACTAGATTTCTACAATTATTTTAAAACTATTCTTTTATTTAAGTCTTTCAGTCAGGCTTATTCCTAAATGGCAGGAAAAAAACTTAGGAAAAACAAAAGAAAGAATGATATGTGCATGAATGAGAAAAAAGACAAATTATCTCTATTTATATACAATGCAATCCTAGTCTTAGAAGACCCAAAGGACTCTGCTAGATATCTTTAAACATGATACAGATTTTCAGCTAAGTGGAAGACACAAATCAACATCTAAAAATCAGTAGCTTCCTCCTTTCTTCCAAACTTCAAATAATATAATAAATATTTTTTCTATTATTTGCCACTTGAAGTTCTGTGAAGCTGAAATTCTCTCTTCACATTCTGAAGACAAGTATGAAAAACTCACCAGAAAGGGGTGGCATTTTTGATTGCTGAATATCTGGAACAAAAGTTTCTCAAGCTAAGTCCAATACAGTTAAGAAGGGCTCAATCATAGTCCAAGACACCCCAATACTTCTATATGAAAACAATTAAGAAATAGAAACACATTTACACTCATCTAATTTTGTCAAATTGTTAAAATATATGTTGGGTAAAAAGACAATCTATTTTCAAAGTCCAGAGGAAACTAGATATTTTTAGGTAGAAGAATAAAAATAGGCTCAAATCTCTCATGCAGAAAAAATTAAGTAAATAATAATGAAAGATATTGATGCAAATTTTGAAAATGTGAAGTGATTAGACTAAACCATAGATCATGTACTTCACAATAAAACATAAGTAGTACATTTTTAAGGGACTCCATTAGTCAAGAAATCAAAGCAAGTATTCACAAAATGAAATTAAGATGCTTGTGGAGAGTGAAAGAAACAATAAAGACACAGGGGTGTATTTGGAATAAAAATGAAGAACTACAAAAATAGAAACTAAGTTATTTAGTAGATGAATCATTAAATGAACTGAGTGGAGAGATCTCAAAATAAATGCCCATTTCCAATAAATAATTTAAAGCATTTCAGTGAGACTGGGGGTATAGCTTAGATGGAAGAATACTTAACTTGCCTGTAGGAAGTCTTAATTTTTACCAACAAAACTTCATAAAAATAATTGTGATCCTTGAAGTCGGCATTTGGGAGGTGAAAGGAAGAAGCAAATTAGAATTAAATGATGTATTGAAACAGTATTGAGAAAAATAAGAACAAAATGTAAAGGCATACATGTGTGAAAATGTCACAAGGACATTCACTTCATTGCATACAAATTTAAGTACATATTAAAAATGAGTACTCAACAAAATAATGCATAGTGCAGGGCAAAATAAATAAATGATTTAAAAATTATTATGAAAATTTTAAAATAGATAAAACTTAGATTTTCTAAAAGAAGCTAATGTAGATATAAGAGTATGAGTAGCTTTTGGAGGCCAGAGTGGGAGAAGGATAAATAAGCAAGTTGCATCAGAGTTTTAGAGAATTACAATTATATTTCATAATAGAAAGGTGAATATATATTGTTTTCTGTTTGCTAAAACTCAGAATGCATATTATCTTAAGTCAACACTAGTATAAACTAAAGAATAATAATAATTATCATTGTATGCTCACAGATTATAAGAAACAGTCTACTAAGAAGTAAATTCCCGTGGTATCATGTACAAGAAAGCTGTGAACCTCCTGTAAATGTTAGATGAGGCGGAGTGTAGATGGTTGGTTATTCTCAGAAGGCAGCCTTCTAAAAAGAATTGTATAAACTATAATAAGTAAATGTAATTGACAGCAAGGACATGAAGAAAATGTCCTAACTTGTCCACATTACCTCTATGGATAAAATGATGGCCTGGGAACAATATCCTTAGCTCTTTTGTGTTGTGATCTAGCTGCCCTCACTTCCCCTAACCGACAGCGGAACTTCCTTGTGGTCTGTAATTGACAAGGATATTTGTGTTCTTTCTGGCTGGTGGTTTTCCACAGAAACAGTGAGGTATTAAGAGGCTTTAACTCAGGGCAAAATAAAGGTTGCTGTTCTTCCACCTGAAAAGAAGCCTCCTTGTCTCAATCCCAGCACCCCCTGCCAGTCTCGGCATCCAGGCTGTGCTGGTGCAGCACTTTCACATGATCAAATATGACAATCAAATGATACAACACAATGTGTGGTCCATCATTGGACTTATATTTGCTTAAGCTAACTATATACAATACCTAATGTATTGCTTGCATTAGCAATAAAAGAAGTGATATTTTGAATTGTTCTTAAGATCAAACACCTTGAGCCTTCTGGTTACTTCACTCAGATCTTTGACATTTCCTTTGATTCACAGAAATTAACCTTGTTGGCTGTGATGGGTCAACAGATTCTTATAGTATTTGACACTATTTAGGTAGAGTAAGAGGGACAGAAATTATATGACAACTCATTTTTCAATCAATATTGCTATGACCTTAAAATTTCTCCATTATATAATTACTGATTTGTTTTTATTTATTCTTTCAGAATTTCATACAATATATTTTGTTTATACTGTTTCTCCTTCCCTAAATCCTCAAAGATCCTTTTTTATCTCCCTATGACACAACATTTTTTTCTTTTTAAAAAATAAGCAAATAACAAACAAATAAATAATAGTTAAACTAGAAGAAAAGGAGTCCAATTTGTGTCATTACATGAGAACTACTCTTGAGGATTGTTATACCCAGTGTCAATCCATTGAAGAAAACTGACTTTCCGTTTCACAGCAGGCCTCAATAGCCACTTGACTAGGTATGGAACTTGTGCCCATATAGCTTCTTCTATGCTGGAATTTTGCATGGCTTGAGTTTGAGCATATTGACACAATTTATATGGGTTTCTATGGGTATCTGCTTTGTATCCAGGAAAAAACTGTTAATTGTGGTCACCCACCATCTATGTACAGTACAATCTTTCTGGTCACTCTTCTGGCTAGATCCTTAAACCTTGAGAAGAAGTATATAATATAGATAACTCATTTAATACCACATACTCTGAGGTTTCATGCTTTTCAAAGTGTCTAGTTATGGACCTCATGTTAATTGCGATATACTGGAAAAGAAACTTCCCTGAGGAAGTGGAGTGATGCACTCATCAATGTGTATAGTAGGATGTAATCAGGAGCATTTTATGCCATGTTCATTTAACAAAGAAACAGTAATTGATTTTGTTCTCGGGACAATGATCTACTGAGTCTTTGGTTCTGGCCCTCACTGTCAGCATTAGGTATGTGTTCCATATCATGGAGAAGCATTTAAATCCAATTACAAAGTTGTTTGTTACTCCCTTCCATTTCAAGCTACCTTGGATCAATAAAAACTTTTGAATGTGGGGAATTGTTGTAGCTCCTAGGGTTTGTAGTATGGTAAAATAGATTATTACTTGTCTCTTGGATAATATCATATAATCCAGGATGATGAACAATATATACCAGGTAGGAAGTATCTAGCTGAGTACTAGATAGATTTCACCATGTCCTATTACATTAATATGTGGTATCACCAACAATAGAGTCTTAGTGTCAAGCTGTGGAGGATAATAGATAGCACTGCCAATAGGCTGTATTGTTTGAAAGGTTGAAAGGATATACTTGGTTCATGACTAAAAACTATGTAACCATTCCTGATACTGGGGAAATTAATTGGTAGAATTTGTTGCCTCATTGGATAACCATGCACCCCATTATGTGAAAACCCTATTTAAATTTATTTTGCATATGTAAGATGCTTCTACAGTAGTAAGCTTCTATATGAATTTTCAACAGGGAGTATTAGTTGTCCATTCCCTATTTCCTCTTATGAGTTATCAATATGTTTACTTTCCATGTTTAGCAAAATAAAATAAGTTTAGTGACTTAAAAATAGAAGTGCTTTTAAAAATACTGCAGACATTTTATAGACTGTTTTTGAGGATTAACATATAGAAGCGTCACTTTTTATTTTCATGGTGAAGGTAAATGATTTCAATAATAAAAGTTTTTTATTCAAGTTAAAAAAATCATTTTCAAATGTAGAAAATCCATCTGTATTTCAAATAAGATATGAATTGTGATTGATATTCTGAATTAACAATGAAATGTCTTCTATATTCTTTCCAAAACAGGAATCTTCATTATATTGTATTAAATTGAAATTATTTTTTCAAGTCAGAATTTCACATTACAACATACAGAACAAATACACAGTACAAATTGTGTCATAAGTGATTTTTCTAAGATTTTATGAAAATTTAGCCTTTAAAAGTGTAAAAGGTATTAATAACAAATACTTAGTATGATTTTCTTATTTTTATATTTTCAAATAATAATTCCTTATGCTTAGCCAAGTGAGTCTGGTGTATGTAAAATATATGGAGAACTTTCATATATACAATGGACACATGTATGATATTAAAATATTAACAAAACTTTTGTTAAATCATAATTACTTTAATTTAAATTTAATCTCTTTTATGGATTAAATTATCATTGTACTTCAAAAAGGTAAAACCACATCAAATGTCACGATTCCATTTCCATATTGTTATAAATGTTAATTTAAACAACATATTTTAAAAGATACCTAGCATACTAGTCTTTTTGCGTTTTTCATGTACTTGAATCTTTGAAATTTTTATTTGAGTTATTCAAAAATAATACACAGAATCACCTCAGACTCCATTGTCTCCAAGGTACACACTACGTCCCCTACCAGGATACTACAGAGTCTTGATGTAAACCCACTTTTCTTCCTTCTTGCTGAACCTTGGTGTGGATTCTTTCAGTCCTCCCTTCTATGTGAACCCTAAGCTTTATATTAGCCCAGAATACTTAGGAACACCATTCTATCTAGGACCCCAGGGCCTACAACTGACAGGAACTCAGAAGGATAAATCACACTGTTCTTCCTGTTCTCCATCACCTTTAGCCCTCTAACAACCTGCTTACAGATGCAACTCCCTCCACCTCAACTTCATTTGCTGGAGATCCCAACTCCTGGTACAGACTGAGAATCTCCTTAGCCCTTTCATCTCTTTCTCTACAGATTTTGGTTTGTCTTACTGCAAGCAACTTGCAGGAATCCCTCTTCTCACCATAGCTTCAAATCCCTAGGGAACCTATCTGTTGCTGTGAAAAGGATCCCTTAGCTCTTTCTGGAAGCATCTTTCAGTATTTCCCCTAACTCTCCTTTCTTTTTCTTCACTACCCATCAATCTAAAGAAGTATTATACCAGGCTACTACATCCACTGTACATTCCAAAGATCCAGATTGGGGAACCAAATTCAAGGAACAGAACACCCACCCAAGAAAGACAAGAGCAGATGCCAACCCCTCTAGTCTCCCCAATCATCCTAACTCCAGATGCCTAGATACCAGTACAAACCACAAACATTAATAGCCAAGATAATAATCCTCCAACAGAGCCTAGAAAACCCTTCTACAGCAGGCACTGAGAAATTCAATATAGCTGAAGCCTAATAAATTGACTTAAAAATAGCAGTGATGAATATATTCAAGAACTCTAAAGAGAATGTGAATAAATTCCATATTTGGCATTGAAACCAGATAAACCAGACTCAGAATCTAACTTATCATGATAGTCACAATAAGTAAATGTCAATCAGCTGACCCAACTGAGGAAGTAGCAGGAAAAAACTCCACAATATTGCAAAGTTAAATTAACAAAACTGTCACACTCATAACATTTGAATTGTCAGTGTACTAGCTGTGGTGTAGAATCATTTCTTTTGTTAAAGAAAGTATCATCTTCAATGCTATATTATGTCCATTAAATGATATATCTTTATATTGTGTCACATTTGTGAAACATCAACCACAAGGGTCTGTTCAATGAATGAAGCTGGAGAAGCCCCTGAATTATCCTTTCCAATAATGTGCTTAGGGATTTTGTGGTTTTGATTTTTTTTTCTTGCTTCAATTCTGTGCTCTTTAAGCAAAGATGCTCATTTACAAAAGGAAAATGCATCCACTAAGGAATATGGTATAACTTCTATTGAAATAAAAACTATAAATGCCCTGAGCTTTTCAGTAACTATTGTCAAGGGACAAAAGGCAAGGAGGTTATCACACTACCAAGAATAATGAACTCTGATCTTCAGAAGAAAAGTACAGGCACACATTTAAACACTGGGGACTGGATGAATAAATTTTGCCTAAAGCAATGCACTTACAGTCACAATTTGGGTGTTGATTTTTTTTATTAATGCATATGTAGCTTCTAAACATGGAAAATATCCAGACACTCAGTATATCAGCTATGAAATTCTCCTTATAAAAATAAACTGAGACTAGGCAATTCTAACCGGATTGGTTGCTATAATTGAAGAAAAGTTAAAATTTCCACCAGAATGCAGTAGGTGATAGATATTAATTGCTGGAAGTGATTCTGTTTAATCACATTGCATTTTTCATGAAAGGAATGAGTCACTAATTATGGAAGAATTGTTCCCATAATCTATACAAACGAACTGGGAAACACCCAAAGGGTGATAAATAAAATGTACTCCAATTTCTTCTCAGGAACAAGAGCAAAGTCCATACACACTGGGAGTGCTGTAGATCAACAATTCTCAGCATTTAATTCCACATCAACAGAGCTTCACATGGATGAAATCAGCTGACATGACAAACTGGATGGGGAAAATTACATGTGGCCTCAACTCTATAAAAAAACTTTAAGTAGCTGAGGAAACCTAGGAATAGGAGAGAAAACCTTCCTTAGCGAAGAGAACACCATTTGGCTGTAGTGTGTATGTGTGTGTGTGTGTGTGTGTGTGTGTGTTTGTGTGTGTGTCTGTGTGTCTGTGTGTCTGTGTGTCTGTGTCTGTGTGTGTGTACACATAGATATACATATATGCATGGAATGTCAACTAGTGAAAAAATGACCATAAATTTAAAGAAAAGTGGGAGTGGGATATAGGAGGGTTTGGAGTGAGAAAAGGAAAGGGAGAAATGTAGAGATTATATTATAATATAAAAATAAAAATAAAAGTAATTCTTAAAAAAGAGTGTAGATCACATTCTAGAAATTGTGAGATTTCCACAGTACAGCGTTCTGTAAAATTGGTTACCACATTTTCTGAGACTTCATTTACCACTGCACTTTTCTTTCTAAATGTAGATTTTCCCCCTTTTGTCTTACAAGATTCTAACGTGATAATATTTTCTGAAAGAAAACAATTTTGGTTTTATGAAAGTGTGTATAGAAGGAAGGGGCCTTGGTCAAGTCAGAATATTGCATAATTTGGATCAATGTAAAACAACATGCTTAATTTTAATGTGAAAAAATGTAAACTATAAGAATACTAGAAGGGAATATTCTCTTTCTAAAAACTAGTTTTATTTTCATTGAACAGAAAATTATAAGATATATATATATATATTATAAATATTGTGAAAAAGACAAAAAATCAGTTTCATCAAAGTTGAAAAGAGGGAAAGAATGACAAGGGGACTCAATTAAATAAAATGCTGCTAAAATATAAATAGTTTCCTCTCATATTAGAGGAACCTTCCACTTATACAGTGGTAGTTCAAGAAGCTTGCTAAAATACAGGAGAGATGGTTGATTTTTTTTAATCCGTGAAAATAGGAAAGAAAGTAAAATTTGAGAATGGCACTTTAACATAGAATACATGGCCTGAATTAACCACTGTGAGCAGATATTTATAATTTGCAAATGACATTTTGGTAGAAAGAAGGGGAAGAATTCTTTGAAATCCACTTTGGATCAATCTTAAGTTGTAAAGTGGTAGAAATGTGTGCCTTACGGAATGAATGCCTAGTTGCCTAGTTGCACACAGGTATGAAGACCATATATAAACACTACTCTTCTTCGCCAATTTCTCTTCCATTCATTTTGTGACAAATCGTCTATCACTGAGCCCAGAGTTCACTGATTGAATTGATTGGGAGCCAGTAAGTTCCATGGATTTACCTGTCTCTCTTTCCTCCCTCTCATTGACCAGTATTGGGGTGATTAGACATCTTTTTATCACTGTTTTTTTGTGTGTGTGTACTCTCCTCATGTTTAGGTGGTATACACTTTAAATCACGAGCATTCTTCTTGGCTGTGAAATCTCTTTTTAAGTAGATACTTAATACAGATGGAAATAAATTTCTGAAAAATAATCATACAAGTTTTTAGCATAGAAAATTAGTATTGTCTTGACGGTGAAAATGGAGCTATGATCAAACATGGATTTGCTTCCTGAGCAATGTCTTGAGGTAACATTGACTTATTGTGATTCAGAATGCCTTGATTATTTTACAAATATTATGCTACGTTCAAATTATGTTGACTAGTATTTATTAGTTATGAATCACCTCTGTGAGAATGTTTTTATCTATTATTAGTTTGAGTGAAATAGACACTTGAATTGTCAGGATATAATTAAGTAATTTCACTGAGCCCAGGTAGGATAAGACTGAATAAAAGAATATTACGACATATGGAAATATTGAATCACTTCTGATAATTTGAAATATTGATATATGAAGAACAAGCTACTTGGCAAGAACAAATTAGACAAGTGAAAGTAAAGCACACATGTAAAGTGGAAATTAATATTTAAGAACCAAAGCCATGGGGTCCTCAATTATGGTGTGAATGGCAACACATTCACAGAATTTTTTACTATATTTACCTTTACTCCTTAGCTATATAAAATCTGTTAGGAATCCAAATCACTTTTAATTGGAGCAAAGGAAACACCTCTGAAGGATAACTGTCTCCCCGTTACTCTTTATGTTTCATTTTATTACCTATGTATTTTCATTTATTTTGAGTTGGTATACATGTGTGTACCACAATATATGTGGGGAGGTCAAAGAACAGAAAGTGGAGTTGGGTTCTCTCCTTTCACTAGGCAAGTTATATTCAAATATTCACACTTGTAATTCTCAAAACATGAATAAATTATGGTAACCACTGTGAGACCCTCATTCCTTATTCTCAAAGAAATGAGAAGGAATTTCCTAGCAGGGTGTTTTAAAATAAAAAAAAAAAACAGACTAGCTTCATGTTCCCAGAAAAGACAGTGGCCCCCCACTAGGGAAATTCCAAAGCACAAGGATGCCCAGCCACTTGGTGGAGACTGATGAAACATCCTGACTCAGGGACAGGGTGACTGTGCTCTAAAAATAAAATCAAAAATAAGCTAATGTAACAAAATAATAAAAAAGCAAAGTCCTTGCATCCGTGCTAATCTCCCCCATGGCCCTGAAGGGCTTGTAGTTTTTGCCTTCACCAACCCC
>LOJH01038989.1:2526-14935 GCA_001685095.1 Ellobius talpinus | reverse complement strand
ATCACATACACCATCAGTCCGAGTCCAGCTGGCTTTGGTGAGCTCCCATTGGATTCTAGTTACCTGTGCCTTTGTATATTGTTGAGATATGTGAGCTCAGTAGTCTGTGGTACTGTAAATTTTCACAGGAAAATGTCAAAAAACCTCCAGGTGATAATGAAAGTGAAGAACAAGTCTATTTGCAGGAAAGCATAGGTTTTATTACATTTTATCCTGTCATGAGGCTATGGAGAAAACATAAAGAGCAAAGCTCCAAAAAGCCTCAGAGGTAATGCTGACACCAAGGAAAATGACTGAGTAAATAGAATGCAGTCCCCAGTGGACCTGCTAGCCTGCCTTCATCTCCTCCTGAACCATGCAACAGGAAAATGAAACACTATACATCACACCAAACACACAGGTGTGTTTGTATATTTCCCCAAGAACCCAACCTCTTTTTTCAAACTCTGTCCACTGTGAAGACAGGAAACAGAAACTTAGCTGCAGTAGAGAGCTTGAATGAGCTGCCTCAATGCTGTTCCAAAGTTCATCTCACCATAGACTTAAAACTGAGAGCTGACGGCAGTGAAACATACAGAAATAGAACAGTACTTTACTCAACTGTGAATTTTGTAAGTAAAATTTGTCTTGTTTTCATGCCATGAATGCTCAAGCTTTGAGAGCAGATCATATGCTTGCAAATTCTCGAGCAGTTTTACTGAACGACAGTGCTACTGTGCAGAGCAAACGGAAGCAGGTGGGAGAGGGCAGGAGGGAACACGCAACCCAGAAGAAGGCATTTCCATTCTTTGTCTTCTCTACTTTCCCCAGGGACCACAACAGTCACCCGATAGCCACTAGCAGCACTCAGAGCCTAGTCTTTCCCTGTGGGGCTCACAGAAATGTTTGCATAGGAGCTTGGTAGACTCGAGGTAACATGGGCCTGGTGTAGTGTGAATGATGGCCAGTTTCTGTTTCATTCATCTAAATCATCTAATTATAATAAAAAGCCTCCAAGACTGAGCACTAATATTTATAAAAACTCCCCCACTAAAATTAACCCAAGAATTGAAGCCACTGTTAAGGATTCACTTTTGGGGGAACTCGTGTGCCAGCCCAGTCTCCTATGACTGTCACACTGCTATAAACAAAGATGTGTAGGGAGGGTATGTTTCCATATGGCATACTAAAAATAGGACTGTAGAAAGAAAATGACTTGGATTGGATGTGTCACTGTGAAATATGAATTGTTTTTCTCCCATAGTTGAGGTTCTTCTAGTCTGGATAAACTAGATTTTGGAAAATGCTATAGATTGTAGCCACATGAACACATTTGGTATTGGTCAACTGTGCTGGCAAGTTAGTTTTATGTGTGCTTGTCACAAGCTAGAGTCATCTGAGAGGAGGGAACCTCAACTGAGAGATGCCCTCATAAGATAAAGCTCTAGGCAACCCTGTAGGACATTTTCTAAATTAGCGATTGACAGGAGAGGGCCCAGCCCATTGTGGGTGGTGTCATCCCTGGGCTTGTGGTCCTGGATTCTGAAAGAAATAAGGCTGAGAAAACTATGGAGAGAAAGTCAGTAAGCAGCACCCCCCCATGGCCTCTGCATCAGCTCCTGCTCTCAGGTTCCTGCCCTCTTGGAGTTCTTTCTTTACCTGCTTTCACCGATGAGCTGTAAAATGGAAGGGCGAGGGAAATAAGCCCTCATCCCCGAGTTGCTTTTGGTCATGGTGTTTTACTAAAGCAATAGAAACTCTAGCTAGGACAGCAACCATTCCAGCATGGAATGAGGTGTGGCATGTAAGAAGTAGAATTTTTTTCTTTTCCAGGAGTACTAATGGGTTAATGGGAATCCAGACTTTGATCTAAAAATGTGAACAGAAAAGATAGCCTCTATGTCAGAAGAGTCCTTGATATACAGAAGAAGACTTAGCTTAGCTTGTGTCCTCCAAGTAGGAAACTGCTACAAGTGACTACAGAGCCATGTCTGAAGCAAGCAGCTAAAACATGTTTTATGGACTATGGAATCCTTCCCTAAGGAATCTCAAATATATAAATTTTGGAAAAATACTTATTAGACATGGTCTTCTATGGTACACAGAGTAGAATCTCACACTGAGAGAACTGAATTCTTTAAAAAAACAAATTCATCACAAGTGGTTAAAAAATGGTAACCAATAGAAGTTAGAAGTTACTTAAACTGTGCATTCAGCTTGCCAAGTAAAATCTCATTTAAATAAGAGGTATAGGTTAAAATAGGGAAAAGTCATTAAAACATTGTATTGGAGAAATTGCAAAGCAGTTTTACCTTTGAACTGTATATTTTCATTGTCATGAAATATCACATATAAAATCATATACTATTACAAGCTAACAAATTATCAGGCTTTTATATTTTTGTTTATATCTATGCAATAGAGCTATGTTACTATGACATAGTAACATAAGTTAGGCCACTTCAGACTTAATGTATGTTTAATATTTATGTTGATAAAAATGTCCACTCACTGCTACCTTGCTTTATAACTGGAAAAGTCTATTTGAAATTTTACTTCAAATATTAAAGTTAAAATTTGACAGATTGACTAGGTACCTGTGAGTTGTTCAACCATAGCTGTAAAACAGAAGCCTTTTCAACCATAGGTGCATCTTTCACAGTATGTGAAATATTTATTTTTAGGTGGTCTCTGCTATCTAAGCAGCTTTATGAAATAATCTGTTATAAAGTTAAAGACAGTTTTTGTTCAAATATTATATGAAGGAATCAATAACGAATATAGACTGATACAATTAGGGATAATTTCCAAAAGAGAAAGAAAGAGACCCATGGAACAGAGTATGAACCAGATTTAGAATCTTATAGGGTGCGTCAGCCTGTGTAAATGTCTAGGTTATCTTTTTTCTGAATATGGAAGTAAATATTTAAACTGCCAAGATAAATACTTCCTATATTCTGTAAATGCCTAAGAAAATGAAAGCATGTGAGGATCCTGCTGAAGGGCTCGGTTACATTGACTCCATAAATGTCCCAGTAAATGCTGTGGGTTTGCAGTCTCTTCTCACCTCTGCCCTTGAATGAAGGACTCAGTCTTGTGGCTTTGCAGTTTCCCCTCACCTCTGCACTGGATGAAGGCAGTTGGTTTTTTGTCAGTGTTAGGGAAGAAAAGAGGTGCTCAGGCTCTCAATATGGAGTCTGGCAATCAGTCTGTGTGTACATGTTCTCACCTATGTACTGAATGGTTTCCATGGCAACCAAAGTGAAATCAGTGTGGGTGAGATGAAAATTCTGATCTGATTTAACTGGCAACTCTACCATGTTAAAACTGTCAATGTGAAGCAGCAGCGTGTGGTTGCTGTAGGAAAGCGTGTCATCATGCTTGGCATGTGATCCTTCTCCCCTAGATGTAAGTCCTAAGGGAACACAAAGAAAGGGGATTTCTTGTTGGTCCCTGCTCTGTGGCTCAGTTGGAGAAGTATGTGGTATACACGAAGTGGATAGATTTTGACCATGGTTAAGGCAGTCTCAGGAAAGCCTCAGATTACTGAGGTCCACCAGTTGCTTTTATGTTTAAACCAGTCCTACCTTGTTAAGCAAGGATAGCCTGAAGGTTTTGAATCTGGGTTGTTTTTATGTGTAAGTTGGAAAGGTGTAGTAGGACCACTTGAGATGTCATGTGAAACTATAGCTTAACGTTTCTTTAAAGTCCATGGTCTCAATCAGGGATAATAATATCTGGGCCACATAGTGGCACAAGTATCCAAAGCTCCTTTCAGTGGGGCCACTTTATATTTGAAGTATAACTTGTAACAGCTTCACTGTCCCTATTACAATGACATTTCTGAGTAACAGCAGACAGTGACAGGAAGTAGCAATGGTGGATGATAGCAAATGAACATCTCTGACAACCAAAATATTGATGCCAGTGTCCCTACTAGCATTACAAACATGGACTTGCCAGTGTCTATCCCCTTCCTAGAGAAAGTAACTAAATTAACTATTTTAGAATCAGGCCCTGGGCCTGTAGACAGAGAGGGAACAAGCAATGTGTCTCACATTTCAAGGATGAGGGGACAGTTGAGGAAGATCTATAATGCTAGATAAAGGAATCAACATGTAGCAGTGACCTTTAGTGTCTTTGTGAAGTGTTTAAAGCTGAGACTCTTAGCAGAATAAGGAGCTAGATGTGTTAGTCTACATGGCCTGCCACAGCAAAATGTCACACAAGACAGGAGGCCTAAACAACCAAATTTTATTATCTGTTGTCATGGAGGTTAGAAGTACAAATATATGTGTAGTTGGAGACTGTTCAGTTGTTTCCTGGCTGTGCAGACCCAAATAATCACACAGAAACTATATTAACTACAACACTGTTTGGCCAATAGCTTAGATACTTTTCTAGCTAGCTCTTACATTTTAAATTAACCTATTTCTATTATTTTATATGTTACCACAAGGTTAGTGGTTTATTACCTCTTGCTTCTTGGGCAGTTACATGACACCTGCCTCCTTTGGCAGCTCATGGTGTCTCCTTGACTCTGCCTTTCTCTCTCTCTCTCTCTCTCTCTCTCTCTCTCCCTTCCAGCCTTGCTATATTCTTCCCTGCCATAGGCCAAAGGAGCTTCTTTATTCATTATCCAATAAAAGCAACACATATACAAAAGGATAGCCTACATCATTTCCCCTTTTCTGTCTAATTAAAGAGGAAGGTTTTAACTTTAGCCTAATAAAATTACATATACAAAACAGTTATCAAGCAAGTATTATAGTTACAATATTTAGTCCCACCATAGGGAATAGTTTCCAAAGAGCCAACTCATTCATCAGGGACAGGTCTGATCCCACTGCTAGGGGCCTCATAAAAGACCTAGCTACACAGACATCACCTAGATGCAGAGGGTCTATGTCGGTCCCTAGCTGTCCATCCAGAGTTTGTGAGCTCCCACAAGCTCAGGTAAACTGTGAGTTTTCTCTTCATGATCTTGACCCCTTCCCTTTGCTCTTATAATCCCTCCACTTTCTCTTCAACTGGACTTCTAGAACTGGGCTCAGTTCTTGACTGTGGATCTCTGCATCTTCTTTCATCAGGTACTGGATAAAGACTTTATGATGATAGTTGGGGTAGCCACCAATCTAATTACAGGGGAAGGCCAGTTTAGGCACCCTGTCAGCTATTGCTAGGAGTCTTAGCTGGGGTCTTCCTTGTAGGTTCCTGGGAGTTTCCCTGACTCCAAATTTTTCCCTAACTGCATAATGACCCCTTCTATCAAGATATCTCTTTCGTTACTTTCCCCTCTTTCCCACCCCCAACTCGACCCTCCTGATCCCTCATGTTCCCATCCCCTCCTCTCTACTATACCACAACCCCCACTGTACCCAGGAGATCTCATCTATTTCCTCTTCCCAGGGAGATCCATGCATCCCTCTTAGGGTTTTCCTTATAACCTAGCTTCTCTGTTTCTGAGATTGTAGCCTGGTTATCCTTTGCTTTACATCTAACATTCACTTACGAGTGAGTATATACTGTGTTTGCCTTTCTAGGTCTGGGTTACCTCACTCAGGATGATTTTCTTCTAGTTCCATCCATTTGTCTGCAAATTCTATTATGTCATTTTTCTCTTCTCAGTAATACTCTATTGTGTAGATATTCCACATTTTCTTTATTGATTCTTTGGTTGACAGGCATCTAGGTTGTTTCCAGGTTTTAGATATTATAAATAATGCTGCTGTGAACATAGTTGAGCAAGTGTCATTGTGGTATAGAGCATTCTTTGGGTATTTGCCCAAGAGGGGTATTGCTGGGTCTTGAGGTAGACTGATTTCCAATTTTCTGAGAAATTGCCATACTGATTTCCAAAGTGGCTGTACAAGTTTGCATTTCCACAAGCAGCAGAGGAGTGTTCCCCTTACTCCACATCCTCTCCAACATAGCCTGTAATTAGTGTTTTTGATCTTGGTCATTCTGACAGGTGTAAGATGGTATCTCAAAGTCATTTTGATTTGCATTTTACTGATAGCTAAGGATGTTGAACATTTCTTGAAGTATATCCCTACTATTCAATATTCTTCTGGTGAGAATTCTCTGTTTACATCTGTACCACATTTTTAATGGGATTATTTTGTATTTTGATGTCTAGTTTCTTGAGTTCTTTATATATTTTGGATAGCAGTCCTCTGTCAGATGTGGAGTTGGTGAAAATCTTTTCCCATTCTCTAGGATGCTGTTTTGTCTTATTGATAGTGTCCTTTGCCTTACAGAAGTATTTCAGTTTCAGGAGGTCCTGTTTGTTAATTGTTGATCTCAGTGTCTGTGCTACTGGTGTTATGTTCAGGAAGTAGTCTCCTGTACCAATGTGTTCAAGGCTACTTCCCACTTTATCTTCTATCAGCATCAATGTAACAGGATTTATGTTGAGGAGTTTGATCCACTTGGACTTGAGTTTTGTGCAGGGCAATAGATATGTATGGATCTATTTGCATTCTTCTACATGTTACCAACAGGTTATGTCAGTACCATTTGTTGAAGATGCTTTCCTTTTTTCATTGTATATTTGTGGCATCTTTGTCAAAAATCAGGTATTTATAAGTGTGTAGATATATGTCAGGGTCTTCATTTTGATTTCATTGATACACATGTCTGTTTTTGTGCCAATACCAAACATTTTTATCACTATAGTTCTATAGTAGAAGTTGAAGGCAGGGATAATGATAGCTCCAGAAGTTCTTTTATTTTGTACAGGATCATTTTAACTATCCTGGGGTTTTTGTTTTTCCATATGAAGTTGAGTATTATTCTTTTAAGGTCTGTGAAGAACTGTGTTGGGATTTTGATGGGGACTGTACTGAATCTGTAGATTGTTTATTTTTACTATGTTATTGCACCTGTCTATGCTAATTGCACCTGTCCATGAACATGGGATATCTTTTCATTTCTGATCTCTTCCCCAATTTCTTTCTTCAAAGACTTACAATTCTTGTCATATAGGTCTTTCACTTGTTTGGTTAGATAGCCCAAGATATTTTATATTATTTGTGGCTATTGTAAAGGGTATTGTTTCTCTGATTTCTTTATCAGTCCATTTATTATTTGTATGTAGGAGGTCTCCTGAATTTTTTGAGCTAATCTTCTTTCCAGTCACTTTACTGAAGGTGTTTATCAGCTGTAGGAGTTACCTGGTAGAATTTCTAGGGTCAATTTATCAGTTATATTTGTTGATGAGTGTTAGTTACATAATAAACACCAAAGGAAACCTTGTTGCAGCCACTTTTAAAATGCGTTTGTACATGTACATGTTCATGTGTATATGTGTGTCTGTGTGCATATGTATCTACTGATGAGCCTGCATGTCTATATGCATGTATGTGAAAGCAAAAAGCTGTATCAAGTATCTTTGCCAATCTCTCTTCACCTTATTTTCTGAGACAGAGCCTCTCACTGAACCTGGAGCTCATTGATTGGCTACCTGACTGGTCAGTATGCCACAGGGATCCTCCTGTCTCTGCCTTTCCAGTACTGGGATCATAAGCAAGCATCACCATACCTTGCTTTTTATGTGGATGCCAGGAATCTGAGCTCAGTTGTTCCTTGTTCAGCAAGCAGTTTACCCACTGAACCATTTTCACAGACCCTTAAATGCATTTTGATAGAAGGATTTTGGCTGGGAAAATTGTACAGAACAGTTTTAAGGAATCCATGTATAAATCATAATCTGAAAATATAAGATTTACAATCTTTTGTACTCCCAATTCCTCTGCCTTATTAGATCACTGTCCACCCTACACCTTTCTTAGAGGAAACTTAATTTGACTTAGATTTTAGGTATTCACCATGTCTACATTATAATAATGTATATTGAAACATAATGCAGAAGTATCAGAATAAATATGTACTCAGGATGTTCATATATGGGAACTTGGATACCAAAGTTACAAAAGACTGAAATCTCTCTTGCTTTGGGTCTATAGTAATCATTTTTTGTTTACTTTCTCACTGGTTCAACATCTTATCCTGACTCATTAATTCAGAACCCGAGTGATCACTTTTTTAAAAAAAGTCTTGGTCTTTGCCAGATGGAGTTGGAAGTTCTCCCAGTCATGTTTTCATTGTCATAACCCACTTCTCAACTGCATCATGGATGAGGTCATTAGGGAATGACATCAATTTCAGTTCCTACTAAACTTTACCATTTAAAAAGGTTTCTCTTTGGAATTAGAGCCGGCCAGAGTTCCTAAATCACATACACACATGTTTGTGCACCCACAAACACAAACATTTTGAGTTGAGCTGAAAACATTTGACTGGAGGACTTTCTAAGGCTGTGTTTGTCATGGGTGGTCATGAAGTGACCTGAGCTTTAGGAAATACTGTGAGATGTATGAATGACAAGGCAGCAGGAAGAGGTCACCAAGAATCACTAGCTGAATTCAGCAGAGACTTTAGGAGCATTTAACATCTCTTTTGCCTTATTTACTCCTTGAAGGAACTGTACAGGAAGCTGATGTTTTCCTTCAAAAGAGGATTATACATGGGAGTCCTCCAGGGCCCCTGCATTTACTTAGTCATACAGCCAAATACTCAACAAACATTTATGATACATGTATGATATTGAGTAGAATAAGCCCTGGGGATAAAGTCGTGTCTACCCTTAGAGGGACAAAATTTTAATTGGCAAGACCACTATATAGAGTTATAGGGATAATTTTTAATTTTCAGGTATTATCAGAGTTATGAAGGCAAACACCCTGTTTTTATTGGAGTCTGAATCAGAAGTCGTCAGCCAACCTGAGCTCACGAACTCTCCCATGGTCTGGTATTAATGAGCAGATGTAGAGAAGAATGTGTCACATAGAAAAGCCTCACACAACATTCTCCAGGCAGCAAATACTTGATGTGGCCACAGGTGATGAGACTTTCCAATGGCAAAGCATTTGGGAGCAAACATTTGTTTAAATCAAGCGTCCTTATCTGGCATAGTGGCAAATACTTATAGAACCAGCCCTGAGGGACCTGAAGGGGAAGAGCCATGAGGTTGAGGCCAGCCTGGGCTATGCATTGTTACTCTGTCACAAAGAACCAGTAGCTAGAGACTGAGCTCAGGTGCCTGCATGTGCAGGCTCCTGGGCTTTATTCCCAGCTGCCAATAAATAAAAACAAAACCCCCAACCCAAATGACTCATCAATGGATACAATCGATTCCACTTTAAGGTAAGTTATTTTATTAAAGAAACATCAATAGTAACTTGGTTTATGGGTAGTGGTTTAGAGAGGAAGGGGGCATTGAGTGAGGGTCACATGTGCATCTGTGCTGTTTATCTTCCCCAGAGTAGCAGATTTAAAGTTTATATCCTTGGTCATGGTAATGATATACTAATGACTAAGTACTTATAAATACCTCTTATACACAGCCACTGGCTCTCCTTGGATGTCTTGGCTTGTGCTTTTGTAGTGTCTAAATCTGTAATTAGAACAATACTCACAGCAGCATACATAAGCAGCAATGACAAATATTTGGCTTCTGAAATTTTCTTTAAATTTATTTTTTAAATTATGAGTATGCATATGTGTTTGTGCAAATTAGATGAAAAGATAGAGTCAGAAAGAGAACGGATGTGTGTGCACATGTCACAGTATGCATATGGAGATCAAAGGATGACTTTGGGGTTGGTTCTCTCCTTTCTGCATGCATCTCAGGGATCAAGCCTCAGTTGTCAGGCTTGACACTGAACCCACTGAACCGTCTGGCTCTTGGGTCCTGAAAGATTTTCTTTTTTCTTGTGTGGTCCTGTGTGGAGCAGATGTGAGCCTGTTCCACCTAGTCTGGAGGTCAGAGAGTTTAATCTTATTTTTATTTTTGCTTTTTCAAAGTTTTTGACAATAGGTGTGGCTACAAAACAAGACATCCTGACCTAGGGTGTGGTTATTTGGTGTTTTAGACATTAAGATTGTCCATAGGGGTGGATCTCCTCTATCCTGACCAAAGGTCGGAGAATTCAAGCATACTACTGTGCTCCTTAATTTAAAATAGGTAGTTTAACATAGGGAATGGCTGCCTATAGAATATTTGGCCTAGGGCGTGTTCACTGCATATTCCTGCCCCAAACATCTAATACCTTTACATGGGAAATAATGGCTTGACGTATCAAGTATTGAAGCAAGTCACTGTTCTGGTTGTACTTTGTGACATGTTAAAGCAGTCTTTTGTCTTCTCCCTCCCCCCTTTTGTATTGGTGTATAAAAGTGTATGGAAAATAAATGCAGGCGAATTCAGGATTCAATGTTTATTGAATGTCCCTCCCGATGCTGTTCTGTGTTTCTGTCTCTTGTTTCTCTTATATCTCTGCTCCTCTTGCTTAATAATTCTAATCCTCATGCTCCTACCCTGGAACATATGGATTTTGTCAAAGCTGGCTTTCGACAGCTCTGCTCTGTGTTGTGCCAGAGATCATTGTAAATAAAGGTAAGTTTAGTTGTAACTTCTCTGAGCTGGCTGAGTCAGATAGGAGATTTTCTTGTGCAGAAAAAAGCTTTCTAAACAGAATGATAAAAATTCAAGATTCAATTAAGCTATAAATAAAAAATAAAAAACCATAAAACAACAACAACTAAAAATCCCCAACTTAGTACAGCCATTGATCTCATTAATTTTCTGGGAAAGTGGTATGAGTGTATAAGCATTATTTTACTGATTTTATTAGTAATATTTCATAGATATATCATACAGCATTTGAAGAAATTGCTATCAATATATTTGGTAGACTGTATTACTGCTCACAATTATACCTGTTCATCATAATTATAATTAGATTTCTGGTATAAATTTATTCTTGTGAAATTATTATTTTTTATAGAAAAAGTGTGTCCAAACACACACACACACACACACACACACACACACACTCAACTTGACACAAGAGGAAACTTCAAGTGAGAAAATGAGAAAATATCATTAGATTGGCATTGGCAAACCTGTGGAATGTTTTCTTGATTGATGATTGATCTGGAAGGGTATAACCATCTGTTGGGGGTATCATCCCTGAGTAGATGGTCCTACCTGTATAAGAAAACCATTACACCCCAGGAACCATGCTATTATCACATTTATTTAAAGAAGAAAAAGGGAAGGAAGAGGGGGGAGGATCCTTTAAAGACCTTGTAATAATAGAACTTCCAAAGCTACTCAAATTATGTTTACTGCAGTTGCTAAGACATTTACATAAGGTTCTCTTGAAAAGGTTGTTCCCATGTTTGGGTGTGTTCTATTTGGTCAATATGTGCTCTCCTTCTGTTAATGTCTGTGCTTAAATTTATGTTAAAAGCTTTTCTTAATAAACTTCAACTATGCTTCACATTGACTTACTTTGAAATTCTTTTCTAGTATGTATTCAGGGTGGTAGCTTCACTTGAGTGAAGAGCTTGAAAAATTTAGGCTCTGATGAAGGCAATGTGGAGCTGAGTCTTCAGATCCTACTGTCATTGTTGCTGACATCTTTTCCAAACACTTAGTTTCCTTAACAAAGATGCCACTGGATTTAGGCACTTTGGTTTAAAATAATTCTAAAGAACTCTTGAAGACTTTGCAGAGATTCAGGGGTTTCACAAGCACCTAATGTGTTTTGATGTTTCCTGAAGAGTCATGGGATGTGAAAATGTAGCCTTTGTTTATGGGATTAATAGAGAGGGTTCAACTATAGTCACCAGCTCAGTGACCACAGTTACTTTTCTAAATTTCATTCAACTTCCATTTCATTAAAAAAGGATAAGACTGCCTAGATTATGCTTTGTTAAGAATATTAAATATTGTGTTGACCATAAAACTATCCATTGTGTGGGGGCAGCTATTGGAGCCCAGTAGGTTAATTCATCTCCTTAGGCTCATCAAGTGGCTAATCAGAAATATGCAGACTTGATGGTTACTTTCTTCACATACATCAGCTTATAAAATCAAGAACTAAAATTGTCTCTAGAGTGGAGGGCCTTCTACTCAGCCTCCACTGACATGGGGAGAAAATCCAGACCTGGAAAAATGCAGTAAGACTGTCTCTCTCAAAGCAAATTATCTTAGTTACTTTTCTATTGTTATAATAAAACACACGATCTAGGCAAATTATAAAAGAAAACAACTTGGACACGTGCTCAACTATGTTCATAGCAGTGTAGTTTGTCATAGCCAGAATCTGGAAACAACCTAAATGCCCCTCAACCAAAGAAGGGATAACGAAAATGTGGTACATTTACACAATGGAATACTACATAGCAGAAAAAAATGACGACATCTTGAATTTTGCAAGCAAATGGGTGGAGCTAGAAAACATCATTTTGCATGAGGTAACCCAGACCCAGAAAGACAAGTATTACATGTACTCACTCATAAGTTGCTTTTAAACATAAAGCAAAGAAAACCAGCCCACAAATCACAATCCCAGAGAAC
>LOJH01038988.1:3310-14935 GCA_001685095.1 Ellobius talpinus | reverse complement strand
ACATACTTCTCTTACAAGGGCAGCTTGGCATATTTTAAGGAAAAGAGGATTTGATCCTTTATTTCACTATGAAAGTAAATCTGCCCACTTCCTTGGGTACTGGAAGAAAGGATGTGCAAATTAATGCATGTGTGCCTGGCTTTGCTTTGTATGACTACTTATCATTGTTAATACAGCGCCTGGGAAAACAGGAGAGAAAGGGCTTTAAAGAGAAGGCGTGTATTCCAGAAGGTACCCTGCCGGCAGCCTCCCTTGCATGTCCCTATGGGGGCCTGGGGAGTCCTTGCTATGGTTTGAGTGACTCCTCAATACGCTCATGTGTTGGAAAGTGAATCTCCAGGTTCGTTTGTTAATGGCTACAGGAGGTGAGGCCTTTGGGAAGTTATCAGGGCAAGGTGAGGTTGCAAGGGTGAGGTGGTGTTCATGGCTCTGGGAGACAATGAAAAGCCCAAGCTAGCGTTCTCTCCACCATGATGTTAGAAACAGCATAAGGTACTTAGCAGCTAGCACCATGTTCTTGGATTTCCCAGCCTACAGCACCAAGAAATAGACTTCTTTTCTAAGTTTCCCTTTAATAGCCTTTTCTTACAGGGATAGGAAATGCAGCCCAGATCTCCCCCTCAGCCCCTAGCTCCTCTGACTACATGAGTGAGCAGAGGTCAGACAACAACCCACAGAGTCAATTTTCTCCCAATACCGGTGGGTCCCGGGGCTTGAACTGAGGTCATTGGGCTTGACATTAACCAAACCACCTAGGAAGCCCTGCTTATGTTTCTTACTGATAATTGCTCCTTATTTATAAACATTTTTTAGGAGCTGAGATCTGATAGTCAATATGGCAACCAAGTAAAGTGATGGCCAGGTTAGTAGGGCATACAGCATGGATACAGTGAATGGGGAAGTGGGTCCTATCTTAGCTGAGGTGGAGCAAGAGGCCATTACAGCATGAGGTTTCCTCACACCCCTCAGAACGCTATGCAATTAAAAACCTGTTAATTACATATTTCCAGAATCTTTCATTTAATGTATCTGGGACATGGTTGACCAGGACGCTGGTGTACAGATTTCCAGAAGACAGAAGTCTTCGCTTCATTAGTTCACTAGCGTTTCTAAAGCTTCCAGAACAATGCCTAGCGAATGGACATCCTTAAAAAAATACTTATGGAATGAATATTGCCCACTGAACAGATACTCCAGAGATGAAATGGCTTCAAAACCTGCTGGTTCCAGATCCACACATCACCTCTACCACTTACTATTTTTCTTCTCATAAATTACTTATTGTTTCCATATTTCCTTCCTTCTAAAGTAGAGAAAACCCAGTTACACCAGGGATGGTCCCATGGGTTGAGAACGGTCTATACAAAGAGCTAACAAAGAAGAGGGAAACAAGTGCCTTGGCATCTTAGACGCTGGGATTGAAGTGAAAGAATCTGGCAGACTCTTCATGAAGCAAAGCACCATGCGATTCTGATGAACTTGAAAATGTAATGTGTCACACAGCATCCAACATCCCAGAGTAGAGGTGGAGCCCATGACATGGGAGTCCAACTCGAGTTATCCCAAAAACTTACCCTTCTGCCTGTGTCCTTGAAACAAACGACCATTATTGGCTCACTGTTCTCCTCATCATTGTCACTGAAACTCACAAACAGTTAGTATCCATCACACTTCCTCTTAACTCTTCCTAGCTCCCTCTTCCTCCTCCTTTCCCAGCTTGGTGATTCCAGGCCAGACCTACCTAGAGAGTGCATAGTTATCCTTAGTGAGAATTGCTTGGCTAAGTTACAGCCTCCAGACATGCAAAGCTCTGTAGCTTTACCTGTGCAGAAAAGAGAAAAATATATACCAACTGTGTGTGTATATGTATATATCCCTCCCTGCAAGATCAAACGATTCCCACCATGTCAACACTGACAGCTTGTTTGTACTAGTATGACTTAGGTAGAATTCATATCAGTATAAATATTACTTTAGCTTTACTGCTAATTATATCAACATAAAGTCAATTTATAGTAATAATCACCATCATAATGGGTTGCTGCCAAACAACCCCACTGATATTTTGAAGCATGGTGTACACTCAGCCATTAGCAATCACGGAAATGGACCCATCACTCATTATAAGACTGGCTAAAGAATTTCCCTAATTGTCTTCTTCCTGAAGTTCACAGGAAGCAAGAACACTGGAAGACTACACAAAGTTCCAACATGCTATAAAAACAACTTCTTTCTTCCCAGCATCCTATGCAGTTAAGTCCAGGCTGCGAAGGGGGACTTCTCCATCCCCCTAGTATGGCACAAGCATATTATCAACTTCAAATTCAGTTGGGGACACACTGATTGAATCACAACCGTCACACTCAAATGGCAGATGACACTTATTGTCGGTGATGTACCACCTCTAAACTCTCGTGTCAAGTTTTTGTTTTTAAATTCTGCTGCTTCCTATGAACTCATTCTACCTGTTAATTTAAGGTGTTTAGATAGAAATGATACTGCACATGCCCTGTGGTTTGGGACCATGCAAGCTCTTGTAACATCATCTCTGGAGATAAGGGGCACTTTAAGTGGACATGCAATGGCTGGAGGAAATCTGTTACCATGCACCCCATGCTTGTTGAAAGCCTTTCCAGTTCCCACAGGAGGATGTGCGTGAACAAGCTCTTAGGGGGGCATACTGTGCTCTCATGTCTCCCTCTATCTTTTAAGTTGAGAGATTCAAGGTGTTTTTGCACTTTAAGTCATTGCTCCAAGTCATTCCTTGGGTAGTCTCATGTGATAAATCAGTGGATTGCTGTGGATGTCACCTTTTGCCCATTTCTGTACCACAGGGCACTAGGCTTACCTTTGCTTGAGGGATGCCTCACCCAACTCTCAGTACATATTGTTCTCAAGCAGCAGGCCAGGCTCTGGGCATGAAGTATGTGGGCTAGGATAATGGAATCTGCACACAGACTTCTCCATCACAGTGAATAGCTCAATATGTGAGCCAGTCTAGCCGGTCAACGTGTGACCCAAACTAGTCAGTCAAAGTTATTGAGATTCAAGCTTAGGAAGCAAATTGTTTTCTCTTCTGCTCTGGGTAACAGGCTCAAGGAAGATGTTGCAGAGTCCTGCCCTGATCTCAGTTGAAATTCCAAGAATGAAGCATCTTACTGGTAATAGCCTGGGGAAACTGAAAGCAAGATAGCAGACTTCATGGCATTTGAGCTTTCGAATAACATTGCAATTGACGCCAGCCCTTTTCCTGATTTTTAAATGAGAGATATCAAGAATCTACTTTGCTTAATGTTGCTAAGGTCTTTGCTGTCATTCATGACCAAAATCCTCCTATTGGATGTAAGAAGTAAGTAGCCATTGAGAGGATTAGACCCATTCTAAGATGGAAAAATGGACACAAAGAAATGAGACCTTGTCAGTATGAATCATAGGATTTAAATACAGATAAAGGCAAATCCTGAACATTCAGTTATGGTTTGAGTGCCAAACAGTCCTTGTAGGCTCACATGCTAGAACTCGTGCTTCTCGGTTGGTTGCTGCTGTTCTTGGAAGCTGTAGACCCAATAGAAGCTGGGACTCCACTGAAGGACACAGGTCAATGGTGTGGGGGGGGAGTCCTAGGGGTCACAGCTCAGCCTCATTTCCAGCTCAGTCGCTCTCTGCTTCCTGATCCATCAATATGTAAGCAAGCATCCTCAAAGCCGGCATGCAGCAGCTCAGAGCTACCAAGATCTCTGCCATACTTCCTCTGCAGCCTCTCAAAGCCTGAGCTGAAACAGGCTCTTGATCCTTTGTGTTGCCTCTGCCAGGTATTTTGTCATAGCAACAAGAAAAGTACCTCGCAGGCATCCCAACACCAAAGGGCCCTTGAAATACAGCAGAGTCTTAACAACACTCAAAAACTTGGCATGAATTCCTGGTATAGGAACTGATGTCTTTTGTTTTTCAAATATTTCTGAGTCTTCACTTTATTCCCTAGCAAAGAAGGCAAGTCTCTGGGTAGACGCACAGAAGCCAGGAGTGGTGCAAGAAATTTGGAGGGCCGGTAGTAGGATGTATAATCTAGGTGATGATCAATCAATTCTCAATTCAGAAAAGTCGGAGAGAAACAGAAAGAAAATATGGGAAACTAGATTCATACAATCCCCTTGTCCTTAAGAAATCGAGTTGAATGTACCAAGTTAAATAAGTGTGAGAAAAAAATCAAATCCTGAGGACTTTTGAAGATGCCATGTTTCATCTCGGAATCTGTTCTCCCAGCACCCCACCTGCTGCTCGGTGTAGTGCTGGGGCCCGTTATCTGCCATGGTCTCCCCAGTTAGCACTTTGAATGCAACCACAACAATGAGGGCCATGCCCTCTATCTGCCATGGGCAGGCTGGTTCCTACAATAAAGCTGAAGTTCAGATTTTGGCTAATAACAGGCAAGAGATGTGGTGGCAAGGAAATGCTTATTCATTAGCTCACGCTAATGGGTGCTAGAACCAGCCCCGCTGCCACCAGCCTGCTAGTGTGAGAGCCCGGGCAGGTGGCGTCACTCTGATCTCTGAGTGTCTGCGGGTTTATTTCACAACACTGCTGAAGTCTGCCAGTTATCAGATCAGGAACAGGTTTTAAGGGAAAAGAACAGGGCAATTTGTTTTAAGTGCCAGGCTTCAGTCTCTGTCTTCTATGAAACAGTCATTAATTATCAATACAAGGCTGATGGTACTATTATGAGGCCTGTGTGCTTATAGGGCCTTTTTTTTTTTGGATTGCACTCAGCGTTTGATGAGTGTAGGGAAAATAATCATCTTTTATTTACATAAGGAAAACGGTAATTATCACATCAGTCTGATGTTTCTGAAAAGAGAGGTCACTGCAAAGAAAGAATTGGACTGACTACAGTCATCGCTCACTATAGGATCCAGACTCCCACTTAGACAGCGTAATCCTCACATGCTCGAGACTCATATAAACTGGCACAGTATTGGCATAGAAACTGTTTATAGACCCATGTACTTTAAGTTGTTCCTAGGTTACTTATGACACCTTCTACAATGTAAAGGTTGTGTAAATAAATAGCTGTTAGCCCAGAATAATGGTAAGGAAAACTATATATACATTCAGGATCCTCTCTTTCTTTCTTGTTTTTAACAAATGTTTTTTCAGTCTGTGTTGATTTGGTCCCAGGATGAAGAATCCATGAGAGCAAGCTCCATCTATAACACACTGGACAATGGTGGGTGTGGAAAGAACAAAGCTGCTTTGCTCGTGGCTGAAGCTATAGCTACACACATAGCCATTCTTTCCACACAGAAGCATTGAGGGCTGGGGCTAGAGAGACAGGTCAGTCAACAAAGCATGTGCTATGTAAGTGTGAAAACCTGAGATCCCCAGAATCCACGTGAATGAACAAACAACTGGGCATGCTGGTGTACATTGTTAATCTCTGTTGGGAAGTAGATGTGGGTAGTTCCCTAGGGCTCTCTAGTCAGCCAATCAAGAGGAATCAAAGAGTTCCATGCCAGGGAGAGAGTGGAGGGGGGGAGAAAGAGAGAGAGAGAGGAGAAAGAGAGAAAGAGAGAGAGAGGATAAAGGATACCTGGGTTTCTCACCCATGCACACATACACATTTATACACACTAATACATCCACACAAACATGCCCCAAATACATATGTACTGGGCACCTACCAAGCACCAAGTGCTCTAGTAGCTCTGTCGTGTTTGATACTAAACAAAGCAGAACCCCACTAGACTTCTGCCCATTTGAGTTCTTTTGGCCATGGAGAATTAGATTTCAGGAGGCAGACCCTAGTTAGATTTCATGTAAAGGAAAAGTTGTAATGGAGCATTTGCTACTCCCAGCGAGACTTTGACTACCTCTCATAGGCAGGTCATTTGCACTTTGGCATTAGTGACCTAGAAAAAGTACTGAAGGTCACGTAAACAGCATATTTGAGCATTTGGGATTGCAAGGATTAACCTCCAGGCGTTGATACAGACTTTGTTCTTTCTAGGTCAGTTGGATAAAGCAAGCACACAGTCCCTGATCCCCTTTGTCCCAGTTAGACCATTATCCTCTATTGCTCTGCCAGGGATTGTATTCAGCCCTGGTGCCAGTTAGATGTTTTGTGGGACCAAGATAGAGAGCACACAAGGGTAGTACATGGATAAAATAATGCTTGCCAATGACTATAGAATAGACAGCTTAAAATATATGGTCCAAACACAACAATTCATTTTTCAAAAACAGGAATGCTTGTACAAGCCCACTGAACATCCATAAGGACCATGCAAATCTACGGTGATGTTAAAATCAACTGGGGGGTTGTCATGTAGGTCGGACTCTATTACAGCAGCTGCAGATGTCTTTCTAATTTGATGCTTCCATTTTAACTATTAATAACGTGAAGTCAAGTCCCAACTTCCCTCAAGAGCACCATCTATTCCAAATTAATTTATTAAAAATGCATTCCAGTCATTAGTGCTGGGCAGATTTATGAAAAGCGGATCATCAAGGATCTACAGACATGTGAGCCCTGATGATCAGGCCATGCGCTCTATTATTTATCTAGAATTCTGGTCTTGTGTGGCCGTCCTCCTAGGCACCCTCACTGGAAGCTATTTATTTCTCTTGATGCATTTCTCATGGTGACATGCCTTTCCAGCAATAACTGAAGGGCAGTAGTTGACACCAGTCTAGGTTATCTTCGGTTAAGGCCGAGAGTAAGTGAAGGTTCTGTTCGGATTCTTGTGGGTGTGGTCATTCAATGTTCAGGAGATGCTTAAAGTTTCTTCATATTGCAGTGATAAGCCTTAGGCCTTTTTTTTTAAACTGGCATTTTTTTATGACTTTCGTTTTCTTTTTGTAGGTTGTGCACTGATGTAACGACAGTTGGCAACAGCAGCTATAAACTATACTTCTAAAGAGAAAACTTAATAGAAATCTTGCATGAGTTTCTTTGTTAACTATTTTATCAATGGACACTGAGTTATGCTAATAAAAGGATAGATGAAAAAAGCCCCCAAAGACTCCTTGCTTTCAACCAGCAATCATAAGAGGAGCTAATAAAGGGTCAGTCCTTCGTGATAGCAATGTGTTTTTCCAAAGAGTTACATCTTTGACCACCCCTTCGCCAAAATGCACGGGCCCATAAGGTTACTCTTTTTCTTAGTGCAATTAGGGGGAAAGAGGGAACTGCAGAATTTTAGAGGTGGGGAGGATTCATTGACAGTTCCACAAGGCATAAGTGTTTCTTCAGTCAATCTCAGCTACGTTTTAGGGTTTCCACTAGACAGCGGAGCTGCTGTGGAAATTAGTGTGAGTTATTTTTCCGCCTAAGGTTTTCATAATTGAGATTTATGTTGTGTATATGCATATGTGCATGCGTGTGTGTGAGATTTATGTTGTGTGTATGTGTGCATATGTGCGTGCGTGTGTGTGTGTGTGTGTGTGTGTGTGTGTGGTCAGAAGAGACAATCGCCTAAAGAGAGAAGCAGGTGCATGGTGAAGAAGGAAGCTTGAGATCTACACCTTCCAGTGTGGTCTACCACACAGAGAGTTTAGTTTCTAAGAAAGTAGTGTCCTGAGTCTGTCTCAGGATCAGTACTGTGAAATCTCCAGAACTGGAGGAACAAAGCTGCTTTACAAAAATGTTTTCTGGTTAGCTGTGGTGTAGATAATCTGTTTTATCTCAGCACTTGAAAATCTAAGGTAAGAGGATTTCTGCAAGCTCAAGTTCAGCCTGGGCTACAGAGTAAGTTCTTGGCTACAGTATGAGGCCTTGTCTCATGAAACATAAAATGAAATAAACTGTTTTCTCCACTGTTCTGCTGGATGGGCAAAGTTGGCACCATTTGTTCTAGTTTACCCAGGGCTTAGGCACTAGTCAGGTGGACCTGTAGGGGCAACTGTCTCTCGAATTAAAATCTGAATGCTGGCAGGGACCTTTCCAGGTTCCTAAAGAAGACCATGGACCCACTCAGTTCTGGCCTTCTTGCCTGCAGTTTTAATTCCATGCAACCCACAACAATCTTGGCAGAACTAAAGCTGAAGGATCACTGAACCCAAACCCAAGGTCTGTGTGTTCCTCTCTGGGCAGAGACCTAAGCAACAAGCCTGTGGAAAAACCTGGGCAGGAAGACACAGGATTGGGTGGTGCCATCCTAAAGCACTGGATTTCTCAGTAGGATCACAAACAGGGTTCCCTGTTCACAGCAATTCCAAAGAACCACGTGCTTTTCACTGCAAACTTGAGCAAAAGGAGAAAAGACAGGAAAATCAGGTAAGCCTTTCCAAAAACTGCCCATGCTCAGACTTTCAAACCTTTTCAAATCCTCTGATTAGAGGATTCTCTGATGTGGAAAGTTCTTCTGTCTGTGTGTTGCTTTGATTGGTTAATGAATAAAGGAGCTGCTTGGCCTGTGATAGGGCAGAGAAGAGCTAGACGGGAAAACTAAACTGAATGCTGGGAGAAAGAAGCCGGAGTCAGTGAGAAGCCATATAGCTGCCACAGGAGACAGGCTCCTTTGCTGGAGCCCACCAAAACTTTGCTGGCAGGCCACAACCTTATGGTGATGCACAGATTAATGGAGATGGGTTAGTTTAGAATATAAGAGCTAGCTAGAAATACACTTAAGCTTTTGGCCAAACAGTATTGCAAATGATATAGTTTGTGTGGTTATTTCGAATCTGAGTGGCCAGGAATGAACGAGCAGCCTCCATCAACAATTCTCTACTCTTTAGAAGTATGCAATATAACATTTAATAGCATTTTAAAAATCCATATTTTGAAAAGTAAAAGTCTGACCACCATGGATCAGTTTCTGAGTTACTGGTTTGATATTCAGGCATCTTGAAACAGCCAATCCCATATCCTAAACACAACTCCTTGATTCCTCTCTCATCTTGCTATTTTTTTTGTTCAGACATACATGAACATCACAGTGTTGATCATACCTGACCTTTATAAACCACCTTTTTAATACTATGTTAACAAACTTTGATTTCTGTTCTATTCGTTTTATTCCCCATGACTGCACTTGCTGTACTCAATCAGAACACAGGCATCGTAGTATAAATGAGTTATGAAAACACGCTCTGGGAAACTCGACAATTTTTCTCGCACGCACACCCAAATTCACTAAACAGAATCTCAGAGATATTAATTTTTTTCACACCAACAGGAGGTAGAAAGAGTATTACTCTTCAAATGAGCTTCCTCTGCAGAGAGTCTTCCTTTGTTCCAATCACAATATTTGATGTCAAAATCTTAGATCCGTGGGTAGAGGAACACATCTCCCTCATGGCTGGGGACTCAATTTATGTGGATATGAATAAGATTTATGATGTGTAATAAACATTTCCAAAATGTGGCAAAAGAGTGAAGATTTAAAGACACTTACTAATTTAGGTTGACATTTGGAACACTCACAGCCTTTGGAGCAATTTGTATTTCAGGTCCCGATACAGGTTTCCAGGCAGGATGCCTATTAGGAAATGAAAATCATGTGTGTATCTTTCTCTCTCTTCCTACGGCCCCCATTTTCATTTATCGCTGCTCAGTAGCTGCCCCATTCATCAGTGTTTAGTGGTGCCTTTATGTTCAGCACCTAAATGTTAAGCAAATTACTCTTATTATATGAGGTATGACCATGAGGTCTAAAAGAACTTAAGAAAAGAGTACATGGGAAAAAAAAAAGGTTGGCAGAGCTTCACTATGGATACTTTGTTAGAATTCTACATTTTCTAGAGCCAATTTTGACAAAGATTTAGGATTTTTTTTTTGAGAGGGGGATGTCTATGCTGTTTTTCCTCTGACATGGAAAATTATACAAATAAAATTATACAATTAACCAAGGAGACATGGGATGAATTAGGAAAGTCAGTGTTTGACCAATTTTCACACATCTGGTTCACCAGGCAGTCTTCGTTCATTGCTAATAAGGATTTAGGTAAACCCAGATTAGTCTGGGCTGGTCCACATTTGATCTCGCCTAGATGTCAGTACTCAGAGTTGGCCTGGCACTCTCCATTCAAGACCACTTTTATTTCCAACACAAAATGGTCTCATGTTGTTAAATGGTCTCTAATTTTTCTAATAGTAGACAGGAGCGTTTCTTGCTGGTTTTTAGTCTGTGTGCTTTATTTCACCTCCCTAATCTGTTCCCAGCTGACTCCAGTTGCATTTACTTGCATAGAAGGGAGGGGCTGGGGCTACCCTGAAAGCCATGTGCTTTGAGTAGCCCTAATGATCTCACCGGGTATTGTGTGTAATGTAAACCCCAGGTCCCCTCCATTCTGTGGAGATGCCAGTCTTGGTGATTGACATGGACTCAAGCACTCACGACTGCTTTACACTCTCTCCCTTTAATAACCCAGAAGGCAAGCCCAGAACACTGGAGGCCTGGCTTTCGGGACACATACAACACACCAAGGAGCAGGTCACAAACAGTGTACCTTGTCCCTCTGGAGTCTAGGTTCCTTTGGAGAAGGAGCCCATGACAAGTCTGGGGGTGGGCTGATCTCTACATTTTTAACACACACACACACACACACACACACACACACGAGAAACGGTAGTGCTGAATTATGGTCAGTCTTAGAAGAGACTTTAACTCATCCTGGGGAGTCCCATAATGTTCAACTGCCCAAATTACAGACAACTATTTTCTCTCCTCTCACACACATGCCCCTTACACTCTGTGCATGTTTATGGAAGTCCCATGGACTTTCTTCCATGGGAAGGCCTCACTGCGGTGCCATCCAGACCCTGTCACAGACTCATAAATAAATGGAAGTTAAGTCAAAGTTACCTCAGGCTCTCACAATCAACACAGTATTCAGATTTGGTATCAACAGAAACAAGTTAAGGATGCATGGCTTACATTGGTGCTGCATTCATGGCGGGGGGGCGGTCTCCAGAGGAACTGAACCAGTAGAGTGTGTGTGTGTGTGTGTGTGTGTGTGTGTGTGTGTGATTGCATACAGGCATTGATTTAGGTCAGTGCACATCATCAGAAGCAGGGACTGCACCCTGTGTGGTGGGGTGGAGAGCTAGAGAAAGCAGTAGTTGCTCAGTATAAGAACATGGATGTCTCAGAACAACTCACAACACATTCTCAGTCTGAGGCAGAAGACTAGAAGCAGGCCTCTGTTGTGAGTACTTGCTTAAAGACTGAAGAAGAATGTGGAGTCTGATAACCAAAGGTCCTGGCACTAGGAAGAGAAATCTTGTTCATGTACTTCAGCTTTCTTCCACATTTTCTTCTGTTTAGGGGACGAAAGCTTCAACACATCAACTCTGGGGGTCCATATTCAAACTGTACCAGTAGATGAGGGGATAGAGAAACCATGTTATATCCAGACAATAGAATAGTATTCAGCACACACAAAAAATGAGCCTTTGGATTGAGAAAGGATCTGAGTTTAGATTTCCAGCACCCACATAAAAAGTGCAGACACAGCAAGATGTGCCTGGAGCCCCAAGAGATGGGGATCTGGTGGGGTTACTGGTCAACCAGTCCCACTCAGTCAGTGAGTTCTGGATTCAGTGAGAAAATGCTAAAGACACCTGACCTCAACTTCTGTCCTCCATGTGCATGTGCATGTGCACTCATGTCCACCACACACACACAC
>LOJH01038987.1:682-11713 GCA_001685095.1 Ellobius talpinus | reverse complement strand
TTTACTATGTTAATTCCACCTACCCAAGAGCATGGGAGATCTTTCCATTTTCTGATGTCTTGTTTAAATGGCTGAAAGGCATGTAAGAAAATGTTCAACATCCTTAGCATCACAGAAATGCAAATCAAAACAACTCCGAGATTACATCTTATACCTGTCAGAATGGCAAAGATCAAAAACCCTGATGACACCTTATGCTGAAGAGAATGTGGGGTAAGGGGAACACTCCTCCATTGCTGGTGGGAGTACAAACTGGTACAGCTACTTTGGAAATCGGTATGGCGATTTCTCAGAAAATTAGGAAATAATCTACAAGACCTAGCAATATCTGTCTTGGGCATGTTCCCAAAGGATGCTCAATCATACTACAATGACATGTGCTCAACTATGTCCATAACAGCATTATTTGTAACAGGTGGAACCTGGAAAAAACCTAGATACCTGCCATCAAAGAATGGATAAGGAAAATGTGGTGCATTTACACAATGGAGTACTACACAATGGTAAAAAAACAGCAATGCCATCTCGAAATTTGTGGGCAAATGGGTGGATCTAGAAAAAAAAAGATATTGAGTGAGGTAACTCAGACCCAGGAAAACAAATATAATAAGTCCTTAACCATAAGTGGTTTCTAGATATAAATCAAGAAAGATAAAAACCTATAGGCCACAACCCCAGAGAACTTAGCAAAAAAATAGGACTCTGAGACATACATGGATCTACATAGGAAGGAGAAAAAGACAAGATCTACTGAGTAAATTGGGAGCATGGGGTTCATGGAAGAGGTTAGAAGAGGTGGGGGAGTACAGGTGGGGAGCAGAGAACATTCTATAGCTCAATAAAAATAACAACAAAAAGAAAAGAGAAACCAAATGACACATGCTACATTTATTTAATTTTCTTTTTCCCTTTTGAAAAATTTAAGTCTAAAAAAGGAAAGAAACTGTTAAGAAAACATAAGCAGCTAATGGCATGTTTGTTCATGAATGTCCTAAATTGGAAGTTTCCACCCCACCCACTACCCTAATGGTGGTTGAACCATGAAAAGTCAATGCTACTTTCCAGGAGTTTAAGGAACATTTTTTTTGTAGCTAGTCCTCTGCACAACTAATGCTCACTTAATCATTTATCTTATTGATGGAACATTCTCAGTCTGTGGTCCATGCTACCTTAGACCTGGGTGGGACAGTTAATGGCCTGAGTAAGCTGAGGGATCTGTCCTTTTCTGTTTCTCGACCTCTCTGGCACATCAAATACCTATATTCTTCTTCTGGCCTTGTAAAAGTTATAATGAAGTCTAGAGGTCAGGAGCAGGGTTTCTCTGCTCAGCTGCCAGACAATCCAAGCATGGAAACAAACAGAAAGGTGATTCTAATAGAAAGCCAAGCCATTTCCTCCAACATAGATTTTGCTTTAAAAGAACAAAAGCAAACAAACAAACCTGGGCTTTAGATTTTGGTTGGTTCACAGACCACAGTCAGGAGTATAGCCAAATCTGAAGGACTCTCTTCAACAGCCTTTTTTGATCTATTCAAGTAAAGCTGGACATTTATATTTCCCAAGTAGGAAGAAACACTAGGAGAAAGCTATAGGAAAGACTGCTTTATAATTTACAATAAAAAATATTCTACAAGAAAGTTTTTGGCAGATCCTTTTTCCAAGAAAACCGCATAAGCTTTAAATAAAAGAACTACCTTGTGTTGTATGAACTTCATACAGACCACCAGAGGGGAAATGTAAGTATAAAGAAAGGTAAAATTATACTCTGCATTTACCTACAATGAAAATGCTCAAAGCACACTTGGGAAGTTGACTATACAATACCAGGAGCACAATTTTTTTAGAAGGACCCTTTAATTTCTCTGGTGGGACTCTGAAGTTCTTTTACTATAGTCTAGCAAGGATTCATTGTAAAGGGACATGAAGGATATAAATGTAACCTGATAGGTTTTATCCTAGGACACACACACAAAAAAGAGAATAAAACTATAAGACCTTTTATTTGGGTAAAGGGCATTGCATGGACTATAAATACTATTAGGATTATTAATGGGATATTTATTTGAAGGAACATTTTTCTATGAATGAAACAAAGCTATAAATCTAACAGTCAGCCAGAAAAACAAAGTTGCTGTGCATTTTAAAGATCATAATTGAAAAAGAAAATATGTTCTACTCCTTCAGAGAAGTAAAAAGGATTATACTGTTTAATCTTCTATGAGTTCAATATATGTAGTTCAATCCAAAGGGTCTCCTGTGGGGATTTAATTAACGATATTTTGTGGCTCCAATTAGAATGAGATTCTTAACCTTTCTAATGTGCTGACCTACCTTTACAGGGAAGAAAAATTATACCACAGGCATACCAAGTAATTAAATTTACATTAATGCTACCAAGAAATGTGAGCAAATTTTTCATGTTGGGAAATATTCCAAATGGTCAGCAGGTTGACAAACTTTCTACTCTTAAATACAGTAAACCGTTTCCTGACATGACATACATACCACAGTGTCTCATTCCAATAACATTGGCATTACATTTTTTCCCCTCAGGGTGAATCATCATTGTGGCAGAAGGCGAGATGGGTCTGTATAGAAAATGTGAATTCCGGAAAGAATGTGTGGCAATTATAGCCCACACTTAGCCAGATTTGATAGAGAGCTCTAGGAAGGGTCTAAGGGGTTCTGTTGACCAAAGACATGAAGTCTTCAGCTAGTATAAATGGCCTAATATGTGCCAGGTTGAAGTTTAAAAACAAGTAATGTTATCAAGCAAGATAAACCCAGACATATTTGGCTTTGGGTGTCTCTATCTGCTCCCATCAGTTGCTGGAGGAAGTCGCTCTGACGATGACTGGGCTAGACACCAATACTATGAGTATAGCAGAATATCATTAGGAATCATTTCAGTGACTTTTTTTTCATTTTTGGTCAGTCCTGTTGGATTCTACCATAGGTGTCTGAGCAATCCAGCTCCCAGTTCCTGGCCATCCAGGCAGTTTCAAGCATGGTTTCCATTTCTTGGTGTGAGCCTCATGTTAAATAGGTCATTGCTTGGCCACTCCAACAAATGCTGTATCATCATCTTGCAGGTAGGAAAAGTTGTAGATTGGAAGTTTTGTGGTTGGGTTGGTGGCCCAGTGCCTGGCCTGCTTACAGAAGAAGGCTGGTTCAGGTTTTATAGCTTCCATTACAAGTTGTCTTTACAAGGGTTAGCCTCATAGGTTCCAGGAAGTTTCCACTGCACTAATTTCCATATCATCCCTAAATGCCCACCTTTTCCAGTCATCTCTCCTGGTACTCACTCTCCGAATCCTTCCCTCCCCCACCCAACCCCTCCTGTTCCCATCCACACCCAACCCCAGGCCACTCACAAAATCTATTCTATTTCTCCTTCCCAAGGAAATTAATATGTTCCACCCCTCAGACCTCTCCTATTTATCTATCTTCTCTGGGTATATGTGTTCTGTGATTAACATTTACCTAACAGTCAATAGCCACTTATAAGTAAGTACATATCATGGTTGTGTTTCTGGGTCTGGGATGCCTCACTCAGGATAATTTTTTCTACTTCCATCTATTTGCTTGTAAATTTCATGATGTCATTTTTTTCTAACAGATGAGTAATACTCCACTGTGTCTGCAGTTGAGGGACATCTATGTTGTTTTCAGATTCTGGTTATTATGAATAATGCCACTATGCACAGAACTGAGCATGAGTCCTTGTGGTAGTAGCCTGAGGCATTTGGAGCCATATGCAAGGATATTGAAGTAAAGGAAACCCAGAGAATAGGGGATTATAGAAGTTGGAGGGCACATAGGGACGCACAGAGACTTAAGCTGGACCATGGAGCTTGCATGGGCCTGTGATAGGCCCTCTGTGTACGTGCTTGGGTTCTTTAGCTTTAGTTTGTTGTTGTTGTTGTTGTTGTTGTTGCTGTTGTTGAACCCCTAACAGTGGGAGTGTGTTTTTTCTGACCCTTTTCCTGCTTGTGGGACATTTTTCCTTCTACTGGGCTGCCTCATCCAGCCTCTATGTGAGGTTTTGTGCCTAGTCTTATTGCATCTTGTTATGCCTGGTTTGGTTAATGTCACTGGGGGGGTGCTCTTTTCTGAAGGGAAACAGAGGAGCAGTGGTTCTGGGGGTGCTGGGAGGAGAGGGTGTTGGAGGGAGGTCACTTGTTGGTTCCTGGACACCCAGGAAGCTTAGACCCAAAATAATCACACAGAAACTGTATTAATTAAATCAGTGTTTGGCCCATTAGCTCTAGCTTCTTATTGGCTAACTCTTGTATTAATTTAACCCATTTAGACTAATCTTTATATCACCATGTGGCTGTGGCTTACTGGGTCTCCAGCAGCTCCATGGCTTCTCTCCAACTCTGCCTCTTTTCTCCCAGCATTCAGTCTTGTTTTCCGCACCTAGCTCTGTTTCCCTATAGCTCTGCTGTAGGCCTAAAGCAGCTCCTTTAGTAACCAATGATATTCACAGCATACAGAGGGGAATCCCACATCAATAGGGTGCTGGGAGAAGTGGAGGTTGCAGTCAGTAAGCATTATATGAGAAAAGAATAAGGTAAATAAAAAAATAAATATCCCTAAAGTTATATTCCTGAGAACATTTAAACTCATAGAAGTAGATGTATGAATGCTGGTTGCTGGGGGTGGGGAGGAAGAAATAATGAGAGTTGTGTTATGGGTGCAAAACAATGGAGTTCTGAAAATGAATAGTAGCAATAGTGGCTAAGTGAAAGAAATTAATGCCACTGGACTATATATTTACAAGTCAAAACTGAGGATGGAGAAGTGTCTCAGTGGTGAAGAACCCTAGCTACTCTTGCACAGGACCAGTTTTCATATCCCAGCACCCAAATGGTAGCTTACAACTATCTGTAACTTCAGATATAGGGAATCTGATGCCATTTTTTAGGCTCAACGGGCTCCAGGCATGAATGTGGTATACATATATACATGCAGGCAAATGCGTGCGCGCACACACACACATACACGCAAACAAATGCATGCACGCACACACACATGGCTAAAAATGTGAATTTTAATTATGCATATTCAAGGGGACAGAAAATAACTCACATAGGCATGCACTGATCCCTCCCCAGTCCAACCCACCTCACTCCCTCTATGTTAAATGACAAGAGAAAGAACACAAAAAAATTAAAACTGAGTAAAATAGTTACAATAGTACCTGAAGTGACAATAAACTTCATATTTTGGATTTAATAAAGTACAGAAGAAATATTTTATGAATTGAAATTGAAAAGTTAAATTATGTAGTATCTTAAAAGGCTATATTAAATAAAACATTATTAAATATGATACTGATATTTTTGGTTGTGAGACTAGTCTTTAACTACTGTCGGGACCATGATGAAAAAACCCACAGAAACAGCTGACCAGAGCTCGTGGGAACTCATTGACTCCAGACTGACAGCTGGGGAACTTGCATAAGACAGAACTAGGCTCTCTGAATATGTGTAACAGTTGTGGGACTTTGGCAGTTTGTGCATCCACTAGCAGTGAACCAGTACTTATCCCTAGTGCATGAACTGGCTCTTTGGAGCCTATTCCCTATGGAGGAATACCTTGTTCAGGCTAGGTACAGTGGGGAGGGCCTTGGTTCTGCCTCAAGTGATGTGACAGACTTTGTTGACTCCCCATGGGAGTTCCTAGCTTCTCTGAGGAGCTGAGAAGAAGCAGATGGGGGGGCGGGGGATTAAGGGGTTGGTGAATTGGGGTGGAGAGAAGGTGGGCAGAGCTGGAGGAGGAGAATAAGGGGGAACTGGGATTGGCATGTAAAATAAAAAAAAAGATTTATTTTTTTTAAAAAAATTGACATTAAAATTGATATTAAATAGGAACACAGGTATACAAAATCCCTAAATTCTGAATTACATTTTCTTCCAGATAACCTCCAATATATAAAATTCATTGCCTTAAGAACATTTTGCATGGTGAGACCAGAATAAATTTATAACTGGCTTGGCTTTCAAGTCTGTTCCTTATTATGATCAGCACTCCTTCTGTGACTGTTTGAATCTTAATTTATATTTACTTCCTCTATACCATTGATGATTTGACTTTTTTCCCTACTTTTCAAATACACATATACACACCCCTAATATTCTTCCAAATCAATGCTTTATCCATTCTTACCTACCTAGGCAATCAAACTTGAATGTATCTCCCACCCCATTATTTTTCTTTGGCTTGGGAAAGTTGAGTCAGTGTCTCATGTAGTCGAGGTTAGCCTCCTACTATTTATTTTTATACTTTTTTCACTAAAATGGGTACAGAATGTGTAAATTGTAATCTATTCCTTCTAAATAAAAACATTTCCTCTCAGAAGGAAGAAGGAAAATCTTAAATTCCAGGAATATCACAAACTTACAAGGCTTAAGACTACCATGAAATATAAAATTCTCACAAGGACTTTCACCGTGCCTCATTATTTATGATGTATCTCATACATGCAGTAGAAAGATTCTTTGTTGGAGCTTCTTGCAAACTATACAGTGGAATCCACAGCTTTCCTGAGTCCTTACACATATTGGGATGGACTTTTTGTGCAAAAATTTTCATGACACTCATGTGCATTCACATGTCTTTGTATCATCCACATATTTCATATTCTCCAATGAAGTAACTTTGGTATTAAAAGGTTGCAGAACAATATAACATGTATTTGTAGTGATCTTTTAAAATTAACTTACCTGTAAAGGCACTCATAGAGAAGTAAGTATAAGTGCACCCAATTTATAGACAAGGGTGATGAGGAAAGTAATCAGCGATGTTGCTTGTTGCGTCAGTCAATGATGTGGGACTCTCCTCTGTATGCTGTGACTATGTCTTATTTACATTGGTTAATAAAAGAAGCTGCTTTGGACTATAGCAGGGCAGAATATAGTCAGGCTGGAATAAATAGAGAGAGAGAGTAGGCAGAGTCAAGGAGACACATTAGCTGCTGAAGGAGAGAGACAATGGAGAACCTTACTGGTAAAGCACAAGCCTCATGACGATACATAGAAATGGGTTCATTTACGATTTAAGAATTACTTAAAAAGAAGCCTGAGCTAATAGGCAAAGCAGTATTGGAATTAATATGGTTTCTGTGTTATTATTTGGCTCTAGGCAGCTGAGAAACGAATGAGCAGTCTCTGCCTCCAAGTCAAAACTCCTAAGAGCACCCACTGCAAGCTTTTCTAACACTTAATTTGTTTAAATCACTGATGAAGTGATTAACAATAATGAAGGTTTTCAGTCCAAGTTCTCTGAACAACTGGCTTGTTTTTTCATTCTTTGACGGTAATTCTTCTTCTGGCTTAAAGCTGTTCTTTTCCAGCCTAAGTGGGTTCACTTCCTAAATTAAAGCCAAAATAAAATTTCAATGACAACACGAATTTAACTGCACCTGAATTCTGAATTCTGACTGTTCTGTGTATATATGCAAATGAACTGTTAATTGTAACCAAATCTTCATATATGATATCCATAATGAATTGAATAAATGAGTATACTCAAAAATTAATCCTAGATTCTATACTAGATTCTTGGGAAAGTTTTACATATATTTATTCTTAAATATGAAAACAAAAGGGACTGGATAGGCAATTCATCCATAGTCTTATCCTACATTTCTGTATTTTTGCATATCATGAATATAGGGAATTTCTATTCTCACTTTTCCCTTTTAAAGACATTAAAGCATTTTGTCATGTGAATGTCTGGAATCAGGGCATTTATATTTCAATCAGAGTTCTAATGACTTGCTTTTGTTCTTGTGGCATTGAAATCATATACAGCAAATGATGAATACCAGATATTCCAGTGTGAACAGCTTTTAATTTTTAAATTTGGATGCATTACATTTACTATATAAGCTATGAAATCATATTAAATATGCTAAGAATAATTAAACCAAACATCAACTCTTTCAAACTTTAAGCTTATTCTATATGATCAGCTGATTACAAAGCTTCTAATATACTTTCAAAATGACTTTAAATTTGATGCTTGGATTGCACAATTATTTGATTAAATAGATTTAAACTATGAACAATGGTTGAATAATCCATCCAAAATAGTTTAAAAACTGGAGAGAGAAAATTATGCATAATAATTTCAGAGAAAGATACAGACAATTAAGTATAAATTTTACTTAGTAATTTCTTAAATGTTCAAAGACCCAGTGACCCAAGGAGAAATTAAAAGCACAGATTCATAGGCCTCATATATCTATCCACTAAGCAAGACTTACTGAAGTACAGTTTAGAAATTTGCATTTCAAGATAACCTGCCCAGGAGACTGTAATGTATAATTGTGTTTGGAAAGCACACAATAATCTCTTAATTCTTATTATTATAAATGTCCAAATAAAAATATTAAAGAAATCACAAAAGGCAAATCTGTCCAGGAAAATATGTAAAAGGTATCTATTGCATGAAAATCTATTTTCAAAGCCTTATTTTTCATACTTGTTTTGTTTTCCTACAAATGCAGAGTGAATTCATTTGGAAATTTCCAGCTCTCCACTTCATTTTGCTGCCTAAGGCTCATAGTAAAAATCTATGTTCTGATTCTAGTTGGGCATGCTCTACAGAGCTGGGAGTATTGCCAGACAATAAGAAGAAAGCAAATAGGTTGGAAGAAAAGTAATAAAGGTGAAAGATTGTTAGACTCACTCAGTAAATGTACAGGGCTGGATATTTTCTCCTGAGTTTTCTCATTTAAATTTCAGAAAACTGTGAAGGACACACAATTCTTAACTGTTTCAGAAATTATTGAGATATCTTTGAATTAAAACATTAGAAGTATTAAGGACCTAAGGAGAGATTAATTTAATAGCCACAGAATTGACAAAGGTTCACAGCCAGGAAATGGACTCTGCACATTCCATGCTCTGTAAGTTGAATGGCTTTGCAAAGTTTCTGGTGAGTAGCTCATCTAGATGCTGGGAAACAAATCCCTATAAAAACAAAGACTGGAAACATTAACATATAACCTAGCATAGAGTCTAGCTATCGTTATAAGTAAATGTCCAAGATATCTTCTTCTCTATAAACTACCTCCAAATCTTGTTTCACATACCTTTTCTCTTCCTAGTGACTTTTAATACATATTTAAACATTTTCATATTGAATTGTTTGTTATTTTAATAAAAGTTAGAAAACTATAAAGAAAAAAATTGGGAAGCATCACAAAATGGGAATAGGAAAAGTCTAACAATTGTAAAAAAAGGTGTGTTGCAAGTAATTGCACAAGTAAAATTATCAACCATATGGCATGATGGAACTTTCAAAATAGCAGTGACCATTCAATGAATAAGTAAATTTGATTAAAGTATTAGCCAAATACATTGTTAAAAATCATGACAAGAAATGATAACAAGGAAAAGGAGACATCAAAACAAACAGAAGAAAATATGGTTGGTTTAAAATATTAGCAGGAAACAAAGGGTGGTGTGCAAATCCTTCTGTATATCTGTTGTTTTTAGTGTTTATGAGTAAAGCTGTTTTATCCAGTGGCTTAGAAGAATAGAGCTAGGTGGAAAAATTAACTTAATGCTGGGAGAAAGAAGGTGGAGTCATTGAGAAGCCATGCTGCTGCCCACAGGAGACAGATGCCTCTGCCAGAGCCCACCAGAACCTTGCTGGTAAGCCATAGCCATGTGATTACACAGAGTAATAGAAATGGATTAATTTAATATATAAGAGTTAGCTAGAAATATGCTTAAGCTATTTACCAAACAGTACTGCAATTAATACAGATTTCTGTGTGATTATTTTGGGAGTCTGGGAAGCTGGGAAACAAACAAGCAGCCTTAGACAACAAATTGGTGCCCAACATGGTGTTTATTGTGGGACCGGAAAGGACAGAAACGTCTGTCAACAAAGTGGCATCAACATGGTCAACTAAATCCACTTAAAAACATGAGAGAACTTGACAAGAAGTCTAGACACACACACACACACACAAAAACAGTGATTAATGCAGCTTCTTGCTCTGTTTATTGGTAGAAGGCAAAGGTGAGGCTCCTTTTAGAAGTTTTCTGATTCAGTTTTAGTAGTAAAAACTATAAAGCTTCTTTTAAAATGGTGGCTTCCTGGTTCACCAGGATGGAAAATTTTGACTCTTTCAGGAGGTCTGGCTACAGAACATTTAAATGGGGTCTGTGAGCAGTATGCTACAACTGCTTAATGGCACAACATAGACCTGTTGCATACTTGAAACTGGGGCAAGGTGCACAACTTGCAGAGGCTGTGAACATGCCTCTGCAATGTTAGAGTGGGCAGAGCCAAAAGACAAGCAGCCTTAGTCCTAGCCACACCCACTTAGCATTTTAAAAAAGGCACTCCTGGTCAAAAACTAATTACAGATATGCAATAAAGACATATTCATAGAGAAATAAACCTCTAATGGGTCACAGTGTATTTTAAAATGTATGTAGGCTTGAGAAAGAGAAGAAAAAAGAGTATAGACAGTATAAATGAAAATAAATAGTTTAAAAAATAAACCAAAGTCTTTAAAGAGACACAGTACGGACAGTCATAGATAAAAGAAGAAAAGAAAAATAAGCTACACAAAGATAGGATACACACAGAGAGTCTGGATTATGTATATTCTTATGTTTTCTTTAAACTTTTTGATTGTGAATGAGCTAAGTACAGAGAGACTTTTTTTGTACAGACTACTAAGCTAAACCAACATATATTTTAAAGGCATCTTGACTTCTAAATGCCGGTCTAAGGACATGTTGCTTTGGAAAAGAGGTTCTACTTTTGCTTCTACAGAGGATGAGAACCTGTGGATTCCTTCCAGACTAATGTGGTTTGATCAAACAAAACCCCCTAAAACAGTGGCCCAGATGTTCCAACATCCATGACAGCTTCAGGACTACTGTCTGAGATGGACCAACCACACTGTATACCCCATGACAGATCTGATTAATAGCATCCCCAATCAACAGAAAGTAGTCTAGACAACAATGCCCAAATTCCCTAAATGATTGTTTA